>CM035839.1:236833146-237026335 GCA_020510985.1 Pholidichthys leucotaenia
TTAGTGGAGAAATTTGCAAGAGCAGCTAGCCAATTCAGCCTCCAAATCAACATCAAGAAGACAGAGTGCCTTTATCAACCACCAAAGTTCCAGTTATCAACATCACTTGAAACAGTACTCCCTAGGTACTTGAAAGTACCTAGGGAGTACTGTTTCAGAGAATGCTAGGCTGGAGGATGAACTCTCTCTCAGAATGGGAAGAGCGAGCGCTGTGTTTGGAAACTTGAGGGAGAGACTGTGGAACAATCGACATGTGTCTATCCGTGTGAAATGCAAAGTGTACAGAGCGACAGTACTGGCTACTCTATTGTACGGTGCTGAAACTTGGACTGTCTACAGAGTGCAGGTGAAGAAACTCCACGCGTACATGATGAGACACCTTTGAGCCATAATGAACATCTCATGGAAAGACAAGATAACCAACATAGAAGTGTTGAAACGAGCTCAATCAATGGAGGACATGCTAATACAGATGAACCTGAGATGGCTCGGACATGTCCTCATCTTTGAGCTGGTTCCATTTCTGGATCAAAGGAGGCATCAACATCTGGATGTAGTCCGGTTTATTTAGATGGTGTCCCACTGAATCAGCCAGTGGACCACCAGCGTCTCCCTCGGCAGTTACTCTACTCAGTTATGCGAGGGCAAACGCAATCAGGGTAGACCAAGGCTCAGATTTAAAGACACTGCAAAAAGAAACTTGAAGAAGGTGGACATAGACAGGAGTTCCTGGCAGTGGAAGGCTAAGGACAGAGCTGTGTGGAGGAATCTGATCAGGCCGAAATGAAACAGTCATTGTCGCCCACGACAGACTGCTATGATGATGATATATAGGCATATATAAATAATACATTTCATTGCATTTGTATTAATCTTTCACTGTGACAGTACTCCAAAAAGTTCATGCATCAAGTTAAATAAAGCTTTTAGTGGCTATAATTTTCAGCAGCTGTCACTATATATTATATTCTTAGTATAATTTTTCATTCATTTTTATTTCATTAATTATACTTAAATAGGGTTTACTGTTTTAATGAAGTTTTAAAGTAGATCTAATCCCTTTCAGTTGCTGATTATTTCTTTTTTCCTTTTTAGAATAAGTTCAACTTGCAATCACGTTGCGGCCATGCTGTTTAAAGTGGACTACGCATGGAACCATGGACACACCACAGCCAATCTTAAAGCTTGCACCTCACAGACAAACGTTTGGAAAGTGCCTAAGCTCAAGTCACTTGAGCCCATGCTTCTGAAAGACATGGTTTTTGAAAAACCACATTATGTACGCAAGAAGAGGCCAGTAGGACCAAGTCAAGCTGCAAGGTCATTGTTTACCCCACATCGTAAAAAAAAATGATAAAGTGAGTTTAACCCTTGAGGAACTCACAAATGCATTTTTTTCTTCTTGTACAACTTCTGCAGCCCTCCAGCATGCCTTGCCAGAATCGAGTGCTGCATACCAAGCACATGATGACATAAATGTGGGTAGATTTGAGGAAGTCTCAAGCCTTCCATTATTACCAGCACCACTCCCTGAATTTTCCTCACATTTTGATTCAGCTGATGCACTCTGGCAGCATATGCCTGTATATACATTTGCTGAAGCTGACTTAATAGAATTAGCAACAAAGGACCAGATGGACTGCGAAGAGTGGAGAAAACAGAGATTGGGCAGAATCACTGCATCAAAGGTGCATCCAGTGCTGACAAAATTTAGGGCTGGCAAGCTGCAGGATTCCAAGTCTCTACTGGATAGTGTGCTAGGCCTGACAACAGTCAATCATGACATTCCTGCATTAAAATATGGCTGACAAAATGAACCCCTTGCTATGGACATATACAGGGAAAGGTCCAAAAAAAAGCATGTGAACTTCAAAGTGGAAAAATGTGGACTCTTTCTTCGGTCTTGTGAAGTCCACATTGCTGCCTCTCCAGATGGTTTGGTGTCCTGTGACTGTTGTGGTACGGGTGTCTTGGAGATCAAATGTCCAATCTCTCAGGCAGGAAAAACTGTAGAAGAGCTAAACATAAACTATCTAATGAAGGAAGGGGACACTCTACACCTGAAATCCAGTCATTCTTATTATTCCCAATTGCAGTATCAGATGGGGGTGACTTGTAGAAAATGGTGTGATTCTGTTATATACACACAATGTGATGCTTTTATTGAACGAATCAATTTTGATGAGAAGTTTGTTGCGCTAAAAATATCTCAAACCCCAGTTCTTTTATATGAAGGCCAAATAACCAAACTGAGAGATGAAGTACAATTTCACGTAGTTTACTGAAACTGAGATATGGATACAGGCAGCGCTGGAACACAGCTCTTTAGGCAATACTCCAAGAGAGTGCCGCTCGAAAAGTGGGTTCTATAATTTTTATAAAGCTTCACTACTCCCTCATACAAGAAGGAGGGTTTTCCTCACATGTATCAGTACTTCTCCACTATGTGACAGTTCGGCTGTGTGCAGAACTGGTTCTAACTGGTTTCAGAGAGTGAATTATAGGGTGTAACCTAAAGAAGCGTGTAGCGTGTGAAGCAAGCAGATCAAGAGGTGTAAGAATAATATTACACAATAACTGACATTCTGAGAAAAGCATGCGAGTCATAACATTTTACCAACAAGTTATGGCATGAACTGTGTACTGCAAGCACTGCATTCTTCTGGGACATAGTTATACCTGCAATGATCCCACCAAGACAAGACAGTGATAAACAAAATTAATGTTTAAATATTTCTTTTATTGCAATAAAGTGCAAAAGACATATGCATATTGTGCAAACATAATATTACAGTGACAAATTTTCTTGAATAAACATTTAAAATTCCCAAGAAATGCAAAGATTTAAGTTTTGATGCATGTGAATCTATTTGTAACACTTCCAAATAAATTTATATTCATAAACGAATGATATGTTTTAGACCATGGATGTAGAACAATTATCATATTAATCACTGTGAACCATTATCTTAGATGATTAGCTGACAATTGTCATTACAAATTAAAGTAGATGTGACAAAAGATAACATGGGAAACCTAATATTTACAGTTAAGAATGTGAAGTACAGGAACATGTCCAGGTAATTTACAAACACAATAATTCAATTCAATTCAATTTCAATTCAACTTTATTTATATAGCGCCATTTCATAACAACAGTCATCTCATAGCACTATTAACTGTAGGGGGAACCCCCACAGTTGCAGAAAGACCCCAGCAATCAGGCGATCCCCTGTGAGCAAGCACTTGGCGACGGTGGAGAGGAAAAACTCCCTTTTAAAAGGAAGAAACCTCCAGCAGAACCAGGCTCAGGGAGGGGCAGTCATCTGCTGCGACTGGCTGGGGGGTGAGGGGACAGAGAAGATGAAAAGAACAGACATGTAGAGAGCAAACAGCACGATGGGGACTAAATCTATGGGAGAGAACAAACAGATGTTAATGACCAGCAGAAAAAAATATTTCATTGAGAGTGAAGAAAGGAGTGAGGCCCAGTGCATTATTGGAGGTCCCCCGGCTGTCTAAACCTATTAGCAGCATAACTAAGGGAGGGTTCAGAAACACATGATCCCTCCCTAATTGTAGGCTATATCAAAAAGGTAGGTTTTAGCCCTATTCTTAAAAACAGAGATCGAGTCTGACTCCCAAATCCAGATTGGCAGCTGGTTCCACAGGAGAGGAGCTTGATAACTGAAGGCTCTGCCTCCCATTGTACTTTTGGAGATTCTAGGTATTACAAGTAATCCTGCATTTTGGGAGCGTAGTGCTCTGTTAGGATAATACTGTAGTATCAGATCTTTTAAATAAAAAGGAGCCTGATTGTTTAGAGCTTTGTAAGTAAGAAGAAGGATTTTAAACTTAATTCTAAACTCTATGGGAAGCCAATGAAGGGAGGCCAGAACCGGAGAGATATGATCTCTCTTTCTAGTACCTGTTAAAACTCTTGCTGCAGCATTTTGGATCAGCTGAAGACTTTTTAAAGATGTTTTAGGAAAGCCTGATAATAAAGAATTACAATAATCTAATCTCGAGCTAACAAAAGCGTGGATCAGTTTCTCAGCATCACTCTGAGACAAGGTGCTCCTAATCTTGGCAATATTACGCAAATGATAGAAGGCAGTCTTAGAAACAAATTTAATATGTGAATTGAAGGACAGATCTTGATCAAAAATAATTCCAAGGTTCCTCACAGAGCTATTAAGAGAAAGAGTAACCACATCCAAACTGAAAGTTTGATTTGGAAAGGTTTTTCTAAGGTTTTTTGGACCAACAAGAATGACTTCAGTCTTATCTGAATTTAATAGCAGGAAATTACAAGTCATCCAAGCTTTGATTTCCTTAAGGCAGGCTTCTAACTTGGCTAAGTGATTACTATCATCTGGCTTCATTGACAGGTATAATTGTGTGTCATCTGCATAACAATGAAAATGTACTCAGAACTCAGAAAAGGATTTATTGCCAAGTACATTAACAGTAAACAACTGATAACATACGAGGGATTTGACTTGACACTGAAAACGACATGCATTTCCGGTGACGCGGCAGCGTTGATAACGTGCCTGTCAGCAGACTAGGAACAGGAAGCACAGGGAAGAAAAGGATAAACACAATAGGGGAGAGCAAAAAAGCATTGATTGTCAGAATACAGGTCATAAATGAGCAATATTATGATTACAAGAAAAAAAGCCCTCAATGCACAATTAGCAGACAATAGAATGTATACAAGGACACAAAGAGAGCAGTGAATGAATGATCTTCTCATCAGTTTTTTGAGTCAGTGTGAGTGTAGTGTTGAGTGAGGGTGTTTATATCAGTTAAGAACAACAAAGTCTCTTCAGCAGGAGATGTTATGTCTAGCGTCTGGCGCTTTGTCCTTGTGCCAGGCAGCTGGCTGTCCATGAGAGTCAATGCAGCTCAAATGTTTTGAAAACAAAAACTGCAGATTATCTGGAGGACTTTGATTGTTAGGGCAGGTCAGATAAGTCGAATAGTACTGTTTCCAGAGAAAAAAAACTTTATATTCTCTTACAGATTCAGTACTTTAATCCTTCATTGCTGGACGTTGAATTCTTCATGGACGGCTCTCAGCGTGATCATGATGTAATCCATTTTCCTAGACAGTTCTCCATTAGCCGCTGTCAGAGTCTTGCCCAATTGTTCAGTTTGATGGTTAAGCCTCGCCTGGTCCACATTTTGATAGGCTCCATCCATCTTCATCAATTTACGGTACACCAGAATAATCCCAGATCCAATCAGTAAGATTCCGATGACCATTGCTACGAAGATGTATAAATCTTCAACATCTTCGATAGAGAGATCACACAGGCACAAGAGTTTCCAATTACTTGTGTCCTTCAAATAGCCCGTGGCCGCTGTTCCTGCAGGACAAACTGCCTCCCCGGGGTACTTTTCCTCGTTGAAAAAATAGTGTCAATTGCATTCAAAGCCCAGCGTATTAAATCCATAATTTCATTCGATAATCAGCAGTAGAGACACGCAGACAGACGATAGCAAGCTGGGATCCAGTCAGTTAGGGGAGGAGAGAGATAAAGAGCCAGAGCTGGAGAGAAAGAAAAAAGCGTCTGCTCTCTTTGGAAGGCGGAAGTGAAAATGCAAATGTATACAATGCAAAGTGCAAAGTGCAAATGTATACAATGCTTTCTAATAATGTTGCCTAACGGAAGCATATATAAACTAAAAAGAGTAGGGCCTAGCACAGATCCCTGTGGAACTCCATGACTAAGCTTTGAGTTGAAAGAAAACTCATTATTTACATGAACAAAGTGGAACCTATCAGATAAATAAGATCTAAACCACTGCAACGAAGTTCCATTAAGTCCAACATAGTGTTCTAATCTATCAAGTAGAATATTATGATCGATAGTATCAAAAGCTGCACTAAGGTCTGAAAGGACAAGTACAGAAACCAGTCCATTATCAGATGCGATGAGGAGGTCGTTAGTGACCTTCGCTAAGGCTGTTTCAGTACTATGATGGATTCTAAACCCAGATTGAAACTCTTCAAGTAAACCATTTCCCTGCAGGTAGTCAAATAATTGCGTAGCAACAACTCTTTCTAAGATTTTTGAAATGAAAGGGAGATTAGAGATTGGTCTATAGTTAGCTAAAGCTCCTGGATCTAGCGTTGGCTTTTTGAGTAAGGGTTTAATTACAGCCGTTTTAAAAGCCTGCGGTACATGGCCTAAAGTTAATGAAGAATTGATTATATGAAGAATAAAGCTACCAATAAGTGGGAAGACTTCTTTAAATAACCTGGTAGGAATAGGGTCTAAAAGACAAGTTGAAGGTTTGGATGAGGAAACTATTTTGTCTAACTCACAAAGGTCGATTGGAGTAAACTCATCAAGACAGACATCAATTGAAGGAGCTGTAGTAGTCACAGTATTTAAGTTAACTGTGGGAAGAATCTGATCGATTTTATCTATGATGAATGAAATTTTATTATTGAAAAAGTTCATAAAGTCCTGACTAGTAAGCTCTAAGGGAATGCTAGGATTGACAGAGTCCTGACTCTTTGTCAACCTGGCTACAGTACTGAAAAGGAAGCTGGGATTATTCTTGTTCTCTTCTATTAATACAGAATAATAACTCGTTCTAGCTTTTCTAAGAGATTTTTTATAGATTAAAAGATGATTTCTCCAAGCTAAATAGATTTCATCTAAATTAGTGGAGCACCATTTTCTTTCTAATTGACGAGTTTTCTGTTTTAAGCTACGAGTTTCTGTGTTGAACCAAGGAGTTAGAAATCTCTGATTAGACTTTTTCTTTTTTAAGGGGGCCACCAAGTCTAGAGTCTGATGCAGAGAAGCTGTAACACTATCCACCATGTTATCAATTACAGAAGGAGCAAGCTGTCTATAGCTTATTTCCGTTGTGTTGACACATGGCATAGAGGAAACAATCTGCATAAATTTGGTAACAGCATCATCTGAGAGGCATCTACTGTAATGATATTTTTCTTTAGGAGCCAAATAGTCAGAAATAGTAAAATCAAAGGTTAACAGACAATGGTCTGACAGTACAGGGTTATGAGGAGACACTACAAGATTTTCTATTTCTATGCCATATGTCAGAACAAGGTCCAAAGTATGGTGGAGATAATGAGTAGAATTTCCTACTTTCTGAGAAAACCCAATCGAGTCTAATATTGAATTAAATGCCACATTAAGGCAGTCACTATCTACATCCACATGTATATTAAAGTCCCCTACTATAATTATTCTATCAGATTTCAGCACTAAATCAGCTAAGAAATCAGCAAATTCGGATAAAAATTCTGAGTAGGTTGATGGGGGACGATAAACTATGGCAAATAAAATTGGGTTTAACCTAAAATTGCTAAAGTGCCCAATACTGAGGACCAGGCCCTCAAAGGAATTATAACATGTTTTTTGCTTTACATTAACTAGTAATTTGGAATGGTAAATTGTTGCTACTCCTCCTCCACGACCAGAACTTCTGGGATTTTGACAGTTTAAATAACCAGAGGGAGTTGATTCATTTAAACCAACATAATCCTCTTGCCCTAACCAAGTCTCTGTAAGGGATATTAAATCAATCTGATGATCAATTAACAAATCATGGACTAACAGAGACTTGGGAGTTAGAGACCTAATATTTAATAAACCACATTTAATTTTTAAATTATGAGGAGGAACAGAGGCCAAATCATTCAATTTTAGAGGCTTTATGTTTAATTTGAGTTTTACCAATTTTTTGCTTAATCACTTTGGGATGCTTATATATTATATTTTTATTTACTTTGGAGGGAGCAGACAATGATTCTCTGATGGGGAAGACAGGGGCTAAGTTGAGGGGTGGCGGATGAAGAGGAGCTGCAGAGAGGCGTGTAAGACTGCGACTCTGCTTCCTGGTCCCAACTCTGAGTAGTCAAGGTTTTGGAAATTTGGATAAAAAAGATGCCAGATTGTTAGATAAATGAGAAGCACCATCCAAAGTGGGATGAATGCTGTCTCGTCTCATAAGACCAGGTTTTCCCCAAAATGAGTTCCTATTGTCAATGTAGCCCACGTCATTTGCAGGACACCACACAGACAGACAGTGGTTCAAGGATGACGAGCGGCTAAACATATCATCACTGGTCAGATTGGGGAGGGGCCCAGAGAATACTACAGAGTCCAACATTGTTTTTGCAAAGTCACACACCGATTCTACATCAAGTTTCGTGACTTCCAACTGCCGGAGACGGATGTCATTAATGCCAGCGTGAATAACAATTGTGGAGTATTTACAGTTACTTTTAGCCAGCATTTTCAAATTTGACTCGATGTTGCCTGCTCTGGCCCCAGGAATGCATTTGACTATGGCTGCTGGAGTCTCTAGGTTCACGTTTCTGACTACAAAGTCGCCAATGATCAGAGTTTTTTCCTCAGCGGGTGTGTCGCTGAGCGGGGAAAAACGATTAGAAACGTGAACAGGTTGGAGGTGTACCGGGGCTTTGCGACTAGGCTTCCTTCTCACCATTACCCACCCAGTCTCCTCGCTGCTGAGGAGAGCCGGAGGACCGTTAACAGGGTCAGCTATGCTAGCTAGCTCCGCTGCAGCTAAGAGGCGTCCGTCAAGAGTAACTGGCGCAGACGGTGTTTCAATGCACCGGAGCCGGGATTCCAAATCAGACAACCTCGCCTCGAGCGCCTCAAAAAGACAACATTTATTACATTTACCATTATCACTAAAAGAGGCAGAGGTGTAGCTAAACATCTGACAGAGAGAGCACACCAGAGGAGGAGAGGAAGGGGAGCTAGTAGCCATAGCTAGTGGCTAACCTAAAAGCTCAGGAGAGTGAGGAGAGCAAACCACACAGACAGACAGCAAAACAGGAAGTGACGATACGTTACCACAAGTGACAATCACACAAGGAGAGATTGCAAAGAGCCAATAAAAAGAAGTAAAGACAATCATTACCTTGGGCTATAGTTACAAGCAGAAACTAATATTTGTATGCCATAAAGTTGTTTTTTTACTTCATATGATATTGGTTTACAGTTTTACTTACAAGGATTTCTAACTATATAGATACCGTTACTTCTTTATCTGTAACAAATAAAAATGTTAACTAGTGAATTAATAGTTTTTTCCAGGTAAAATAGGAAGAAGGTACAAAATATTTGAATTACAATTTAGACTACTAAGGGTGGCAGCAAATTGCATAAGGCAGCACAAATCATAAGTATGTCATCAAACAATGGAGCCATTGTTAGTGGCAGTGTATGGCTAATGATTTTAAAACATTTAATGCGGTTTATGGCACATTCAACATGAATGCGTGCATTTGCAATTTTCTTTGTTTTGGCGACATTGTCTTTGCACATCTGGTTCTTTCCAGAACTTGATGGGGGTATACACAATGATGCTCCTTTGTACAATAAGTCTTCTTGGATTGTAAAACCTCGGTCAGCCATGATGACATCCTTAGGATCTATAAGATCCAGAAATCCAGAATTCTGAACGATGTGTCGATCGCTAGTTCTCCCTACCCAACACTTTGAAACAAAGGAGATGTGGCCATTTGGTGCAATGGCAATTAAGTACTTAAGCGTGTTGTGGTGCTTATAATCCGACCAAGTGGCTGCCTGAAGCTTTAAATCTCTTGGCCGTTCTATGAAAGTTTCAGAACAATCAATTGTACAGCTAAGATTTGAGTACATGGTTGCCAAAGCCTTCGGCATCATTCACTGTATTGACACTTTGTCTGGCCAGAAGACTAGGTTTTTCAGTAGGGTTGCGAGTAACTTTATCCACGAAAAAAACATTTTCGAAAAGGTGCTTGGACTTATTCTGAAGATGCTTGACAGAAACTCGCAGTGAACTCCGAGCCGAAGTTTCATTAGGACCATTACTAGTCGGGTCTGAATGGACAGTTTGTTCTTGGGTCCAGACTTCTGTGGTGTCCTGCTAAATTTACGTCGAACCTTTGTCGATACAATCCTGCTAAGACCACCCCATTGCCGCATATTACTTGCTCGTGGAGATACCAAGTGTAGAAAATCGAAGAAACTGGCCCTGTTTGGTAGGCCTGTGTTAAGGCGGACTTTTTTGTCTGTGCCAATGTATTTTTTGCTTGGGTCTACTTTACTTTTCTTAGATTTTTTTAATGTCAGATCCTCTAACTCGGTCGTTAAATTCCTAATTTGTAGATCTTTCTTCCTGCAACCTGCACACTCACAATTGGTGGAGCAGTCACACTCATAGCCGTATGTGTGGTCTGAAGATGCTGCCACATTCTCTGTAAAAATGTTTTCTTCATTCACGTCCAATGGTGAGGCACTGTTATCTGCAACAAAAATACACAATAAATAGAAACTTACATATTTGTATATTTAGTTTTTAATTTATTCAGTTTATATGAACATTTTATCAAATTAAAATAAAGTTACTTTAAAGCGCTTGTCTTCATGAGCAAATTCCAAGGCGCTTAAATATATTTATGAAACATGTATGAACATTTTATATATGAACATAAATAAGCTTAATAATGTTAAATTTAACATGCACTTTCAGTGATTTTATATGCAGCCATGTTTTTAATTTTAAAAAATTCAAGTGCTGCAGAATAACAGTGCAAAACTCTTAAAACCTACCAGTACTTGGCAGAATTTTCTTTTTGGAAGCTGTAATGGCAAATCTTGTCATTGGCTCTTTCCGCTTCTTTGTAATGGATTGATGAGGCTGATGTCTTGCAAGAACAATTATTTATGGCAAATGAATTTTTTTTTATCCACATGAAGAAATGCATGATTATTATAAACATATTAAATTAATTTCCTGTTAATGAACACTACGAAAGTGTATTTGTTGGGAACAGTAACAACACAATAATTAAAAACATTAGTATGCCAACAATAACAATTTTTCTTAATGTAATATAGGTCTCGGCATTTCATTTTTAAAATATTTTTGATAAAATATTACAATGTAGGATTACACTGAATGCCTTCGTATTTACATTGTTAAAGGAGTATAAGACTCATTATAGGACTATCTAAGTTCAAACAGGGATCTGGATATTCTTTCGAAGGTTTGCTTCCAATAAAATGTACCGAACAAACTCTGCTTTTTGTTGTTGGTTCCCAGTGCTTGCCAGTCTTCAGATTCTTCTGATTTACCTGTAAAAAAGAAACCAAATATAATATCTTTAATAATGGCACTGCTGAAATATACACTTCTATCTGTCACGGAGTACGCCTATAGTATATTGTGACGTTGCGGCGGATGATAAAAAATAAGCGGCGATGCTGTGGTTTTTAAGCAGAGTTTTATTATATCATACCGCCGTCACGAGCTCCGCTCGGAGCGAGCCCAAGCGGCTCTCAGAGGAGGAGGACACAAAGTCTGTGTCCTGCAGCAGCAGTTGCAGAATCAGAATGAGAGAGGTTTGCGTTACAGAGTTGCAGCATATATACCCAACTACAACAATACATCAAAGAGCAGATTCACAGCAGTTGGTACGATCAAAGGGACTGCAGAACAGGCATGAGATATTTGCATTTGAAAGACCTACATAACAATAGGCAGATTTGCTAGCCTCTGCTCCAGGTGTAGGACAAAGAGGTTACAAGGCACATCTACATATTGATCTCAGCCTCTAGGTCACAGTAAGGACAGGACGCATGAACACTATATATGAATGGCACATTGCATCACGATACATGAATGGCACATTACATCACAATACATGCATGGCACATTACATCACAATACATGAATGGCACATTACATCTCAGTAGTGCAGCGGGAAAAACCAAGAGAAGAGAGCTGACTGTCCTGTGTGTTGTGGGGGGGTTGAATCAACCCGCCACACGCTCCCCCCCAGAGGGCATGGCAGGGGGCCGAGACCTCGATAATCCATCTATGGGAGCGAGCTGTAGGAGAAGCTCGCTGCAGGCGGAGGGGGAGGGAGGAGGGGGGTAGTACGTGCCGACCGGGACGGTGAAATCGTCCGAGCCGCGCAAAAATTGCTTGCTGCTCCGCGACGTCGAGGGGCTGTCCTGTTGCGCGTGCGGAGATCACAAGAAGAAAAATTTGTCTCTGACTCCTCTCGTGGCCATGAAGAAAAGCAGGAGCGGCGGTAAGAAAAAAATAAAAGCAGAGGGACTGGCATGTTGACTTTAGGTGCAGGCGCAACCCTAAAGCCTCGGGGACCGCAGACAGCTGAATTCCCCTTGTGTGCCATGGCTAAGACCATAAAATCCAGTGAGCAAGCTGCGGGCCTCAGGTGTACAAGCAAGCCTGAAGGGCCAGTGTGCAGCAGAAGGAAGGCGGTCAGAAGAGCCGTATTTGTCCCGTGCGTGGTGTGCCGTCCTCGTAACTCCCCGGTGCGCGCGCGGGGGTTCCGTGCGTGGGTGGGCCGCTGGAGTGGCGAGTCAGGGTGCAGAATCTTGGTGGAGATCGGCACAGACGGCGCCGATAAAATCCAGGTTTGGGCTGTGGCTGCAGCTTGGCCATGGTGCGTTGGAACGGTGGGAGGAAATTGACGATCTTTTGTCCCTCAGGCTCGTGCAGATGCGTTGGAGCGGTGGGAGGGAATAGACGATCTTTGGCACCGCTCGGCCGTGGTGCATTCAGGTCCACGTGTTGCGTTCTCCGCCGGCCATGGAGGACACCGTCGTGGAGAAGGGACGAGGTGCCTGCGCTCTCGTGTGGAGGAACTGCGAGCGCGGCCGGTCCAGCGTGGAGGAGCAGATCTCAGACGTGCAGATCTCATCCTGAAGAACGGTTCACCAGTGCAGCTGTCCAGATCAGAAGGTTACTTTGCACAAAACGTGTGCATGTTCGGGGTAACCAGTGAAGCGTTCACTGGCAGCGTGTTCTTTTCTGCCTTCAGGTCATGGCGCGTTGGGGCGGCGAGAGGGAGGAGACGTCTTGTGTCCCTCGGCCGGTTCAGCGGGGATGTCCAGACCAGAAGGCTGCGTTGCACAAAGCGTGTGCGTCTTCGGGGTCACCAGTGCGGCGGATGATAAAAAATAAGCGGCGATGCTGTGGTTTTAAGCAGAGTTTTATTATATCATACCGCCGTCACGAGCTCCGCTCCCGGCGCCGTGCATGCGCGCTGGGAGCGAGCCCAAGCGGCTCTCAGAGGAGGAGGACACAAAGTCTGTGTCCTGCAGCAGCAGTTGCAGAATCAGAATGAGAGAGGTTTGCGTTACAGAGTTGCAGCATATATACCCAACTACAACAATACATCAAAGAGCAGATTCACAGCAGTTGGTACGATCAAAGGGACTGCAGAACAGGCATGAGATATTTGCATTTGAAAGACCTACATAACAATAGGCAGATTTGCTAGCCTCTGCTCCAGGTGTAGGACAAAGAGGTTACAAGGCACATCTACATATTGATCTCAGCCTCTAGGTCACAGTAAGGACAGGACGCATGAACACTATACATGAATGGCACATTACATCACAATACATGAATGGCACATTGCATCACGATACATGAATGGCACATTACATCACAATACATGCATGGCACATTACATCACAATACATGAATGGCACATTACATCTCAGTAGTGCAGCGGGAAAAACCAAGAGAAGAGAGCTGACTGTCCTGTGTGTTGTGGGGGGGGTTGAATCAACCCGCCACAACGTAGTGGGGGTTCACACAAGAAAGGAGAGATGACTGTGATGAAACAGGCTTTATTTAAACACACTCCCTCAACACAGACAGGAGGGGAGGTCATTCACACAGACCTCCATCTCACTAAGGGTGACACAAACGCATGATCAGTCACTGCTCTGATTCTTCTTATAACACTGCTGTGTCATTATAACGTGACACAGCAATAACACTTATAACACACGAATGACAACACCCTTTGAATCCTCCGCTGCCAAAGCATGCCGGGAAAATCCCCGCCCAGTTAACACAGCCCCGACGTTGCACTGCCCCCCCCCCGGACTGGTTTCTGTCCCCAGAATAATAAAAGTCCAGCTCAAAAGTCCAACACGAATCCGTCCAGGTGTCGGGGCGGCCTCCGTTGTCGACAACCAGCACGCACAGGCCCGCTAGTGTTCATCTGTGCCTCGGTCGGAGTATCTGGTCGGGGTGAAGGCTCCAGCTCGACTACCCGCGGGGCGGATGGCTGGTACGGGGCGAGACGGTCACGGTGGAGTACCACGACCCGGTCCCTTTTCTGCAGCCTCACCCTGTACACCACATCCGACAGTCTCTGTAGGACCATGCACGGTCCCGACCAATGGCTCGCCAGTTTTGGTGACAGTCCCATTTTTCGCTGCGGGCAGAAAACCCAGACTCAATCTCCTGGTGCAAAGTCCCTCCCCTGGCAGCGGGAGTCATATGCCCGCTTCTGCCAGCTCCCCGCCGCTGCCAGGGCCTCCCGAGCCAGTCCATGCACCATGTGGAGATGTTCCTTCAAGCAAAACAAATAATCCAACCCCGGTTTGCCCTCCACCGCTGGCTCGGGGGGGTGCTGAATAACAAATCCACCGGTGTGCGCAGCTCACATCCAAACATCAGTGCTGCAGGGGTGCACCGGGTGGATTCCTGTGCTGCCGTCCGGTATGCCCACAGAACAAAGGGTAGATGCAGGTCCCAGTCTCGCTGTCGCTGGTCCATTAGGACAGCGAGCTGGGTGGTAAGGGTCTGGTTGAACCGTTCGACCAGGCCGTCGCTCTGTGGATGCAGCGGGGTGGTCCGGGTCTTCCGGATGCCCAGCCGCCTGCAGACCTCTCCAAAAACCTCTGCCTCAAGGTTCCGACCCTGATCGCTGTGCAGCTCCTCCAGTGTGCCAAACCGACAGAACATCTCATCCACCAGCTTTGATGCCGTGGTGGCGGCGCTCTAATCAGGGACCGTGTACGCTTCTGGCCATTTGGTGAAATGATCCATTGCGGCCAGCACGTAGCAGTTCCCCCGGCCCATGGTCGGGAAAGGGCCCAGAATGTCCACCCCTACCCGCTCCATCAGTGCTCCCACCTGGTACTGCTGCAAGGGAACATAGGATCGCTAAGTCGGCCCCTTCTGAGCCGTGCAGGTGTTGTAGCGATGGACGTGGAGCTCTACATCCTGGTGACATCCGAGCCAGTAGAACCGGGCTCGAAGACGCTGCAGAGTCTTTGTCACCCCGAAGTGGCCCGCTCCTACCACCCCGTGGACCAGCTGGAGTACATTGGGCCAGAGCCGCCGGGGAACCAGCAGCTGCCAGACGTGACGCTGCCCAGCTGGAGTCTGCCACTGCCGATACACAACACCCTCGTGACAGCGGAGATTGGCCCACTGGGAGTGTAGGGCCTTGGTCTCTGGGTCCAGTGCAGACACAGCCTCCCAGGTGAGCCGCTGGCCCGCGTCCAGCCACTGCTGAACCCGGGAAATGACCGGATCTCTGTCCTGCTCGCTCTGCAGCTGCTGTGTGCCGAGGGCCTCTGTGACGTCATCGCTGGGGAGAGCTGACTGATTATCCGAGGAGAAGCTGTGTGCCGCTGTGTTATTCCTGCTCACAGCGGTCCGGAGAGCAGCAGCCCGTGGGACGGCTTGGTCTCGATCCTCTGCCCGCTGGCAGTGACGACAGTCCTCCGCCGCACAGGGACGCCGAGACAGTGCGTCAGCGTTGGCATGGAGGCGGCCTGCCCGATACGCAATCAGAAAATCATAATTCTGCAGTGCCTCCAGCCATCTCGCCAACTGTCCATCCGGCTCTTTAAAGTTCAGAAGCCAGGTCAGGGAAGCATGATCCGTCCTGAACTGGAACCTCCCATCCGTACACATACAGGCGAAAATGGCGAAGTCTCTGGATGACAGCCAACAGCTCTCTGCGAGTAACGCAGTAATTACTTTCAGCTCTGCTGAGAGTGCGGCTGAAAAAAGCAACTGCCTGCTCTCCGTGTTCTCCCTCCTGGGATAACACCGCCCCAATGCCCTGGTTGCTGGTGTCCGTGTCCACAATGAAAGGGCGGTTCGGCTCGGGATACTGCAGGATGGGGGCTCTGATGAGCGCTGAGCGAAGCTGGGAAAAAGCAGCAGCACAGCTGTCACTCCACTGAAACGCACAGCCCTTCTGTGTCAGCTGATGCAGTGGGCTGGCGATGGTGGTGAAGTCTTTCACAAATCTCCTATAATAGGAGGCCAGTCTGAGAAAACTCCGTAGCTCTCTCACATCCCACGGCACTGGCCAGTTTTTCACCGCTGCCACTTTCTCCGGATCGGTGGCGACTCCCGCTGCGCTGACGATGTGGCCCAGGAAGGTGGTCTCCCACCGAAATAGGTGGCATTTCCACAGGTGTAGCCACAGCCTGGCCTGTCGGATGGCGTCCAATACTTCCCGGAGGTTGGACAGGGCACTATCAAAGTCAGCTGCGTGAACCAGTAGGTCATCCAGGTAAACAATGCAGCGGCTCCGGGGCACGTGAGCCAACACTCGCTCCATCAGACGTTCAAAGGTGGCCGGGGCGTTGCAAAGTCCAAACGGCATCACCTTGAACTGATACAGGCCCTGCCTGATGGAGAAGGCTGTTTTCTGGCGGGCCTCAGGTGACAGCGCTACCTGCCAATAGCCGCTGCGGAGGTCCAGCGAGCTGAACCAGCTGGAGCCGGCGATGTGGTCCAGCGTGTCATCGATGCGGGGCAGGGGGTAGGAATCCTTTCGGGTGACGTTATTCAAGCGCCGAAAATCCACACAGAACCGCCACGAACCGTCCTTCTTCCTAACCAGCACCACCGGTGCCACCCAGGGGCTGCTGGAGGGCTCAATAATGTCTGCCTCCAGCATTTTCCATATTTTTTGTTCTGCTGCCGCCCACCTTGAAAAAGGCAGGCGGCGTGGGCAGAGCCGGATTGGCCTGGTCTCACCGGTGTCGATCCCGTGCAGAACCAAGCTGGTTCAGGCGCACTCCTCATCTTTTGCAGCGAAGATGTCCATGTAGCAGTCCAAGAGCTCCCGCAGCTGGCGTCTCTGTCCCGATTCCAGTCCGCAGCAGCTCTGCTGGAACAATTCCTTGACCGCCTGCTGTGTTTCTGCTGACACGCTGACCTGCTCCGCTGTGGCCCTCCCCCTTGGTGTCTCTATCTGTGATCATGCTCCCTCTGCTTGTGCTGGTGGCGCCGTTGTGTTCAGTTCTTGCGGTGACCCGCCCGGTTCGGTCCGTCCTGGTGGTCCCTCGATCACGCAGGCCTCCGGGTTCCTCCTCTGGGTCCTGCTGCAGAGCGTGATGGTCCGAGTTCCCAGCTGGAGGGACGATCTGGCGGTGTCAATTTTTGCGCTCCATGCTGCGAGCAGATCGAGTCCAATAACGCAGGGGTCTTGGATGTCAGCCAGCCAGAACGGGTGATTTGTGTTCTGGCTGGCCACCCCCACCACAAGAACTCTTCGCCCTCCCAATCTGGTGCACTCACTGGTAGCTGTGGTGATGCAGCAGCCAGTGGGTTCCCACCCCTGTGGTTCTGTCTTGTCTGTGCTTGGCAGCACACCGGGTCGGACCAGGGAGATGGTAGAACCGGTGTCGATCAGGGCCTGGATCGGCGTGTTGTCCAGGCTGCACTGTAGGTACATCCCTGGCTAGTGTCCAATTCGGCCCACACGCGGTGACAGTTCATCGGGGAAAACATCTGTGGGAGACGGCCTGTCCCCGTCCATGCCACCTTGTTCTAGTTTAACGTTGGCGAGGAGCCGGTTTGTCATTGGGGTGGGTGCCGGGCAGTACCGCGCGATGTGTCCTGGCTCCCAGCAGTGGAAGCACCCTTCCTTGCGCCGCTGTGGCCGTCTTCTCCGTGGGCGCGCCACCATGGTCTGACGCAGCTCCTTCTCCTCCTCCTCGCTCTCAGCCGTGGCCTGGAAGGCTCTCTGTCTCGGTGCCGATGCATCAGCTGTACAATTCATTAGCGGTTCCACCCACTCCACTTCTGCCACAGCCATCTCCCAGCTGCTCGCGGCGTTAGTCCGGATGTGGCTCAGGAGCTGGGCCGGGCGGAGACCCCGGATGAAGTTCCAGAGGGCGAGCTTCTCCACTACTCCTGGCTCGAAATCTGGGTAGCTGCGCCGTGTCAGCAGCCGTATGTCCACTGTGTAGGTTCCCAGGCTCTCCCGGCTGCCTCGCCGGGGGTTGGCCAGCTGTTCCTCTGCGTGCTCAGCGTTGGCCGCTCTTCCAAACCGCCTCCGGAGCGCTCCTTGTAGCGCTGGCCAGCTGCGGCGTTCCTCGGGCCGGAGATCGGACAGCGTGCGGAGAGCCCTTCCCTCCAGGGCCAGCGCAACCTGCATGGCAGTCTCTCCGGGTGGCCAGCCATTCAACGCAGCAGCCAGCTCAACCTGGACCAGGTAGTCGTCCAGCAGGGTTTCACTGTTAAAGTGGGGAACCTTGGCCCGCTGCCGGATGGGACGGTCACCTCTTGTTCAATCGCCGCTCCTGGTCGCAGTGGAATCGTCGGCCCGTCCTGCCTTGAAAAGGGCGGGGAGCGGGGCTGATCTGCTCTGCTCAGCCCACACTGCCTTGAGAAAGGCAGAAGGCGGGGTACGCTGGTCCCGTCGGGTACGCTGCTTCGTTCATCCCGACGAGCAACTCCGGGGGTTGGTGTATCAGCTCTGTCGTCCATTCCCAGCTGAGTGATGAATCACTCCAGCTGCTGGATCTCTGCTCTGATCCTGGCTTCCATCTGCTCCATATCCCAACTCCTGACACCAGTGTGATGTAGTGGGGGTTCACACAAGAAAGGAGAGATGACTGTGACGAAACAGGCTTTATTTAAACACACCCCCTCAACGCAGACAGGAGGGGAGGTCATTCACACAGACCTCCATCTCACTAAGGGTGACACAAACGCATGATCAGTCACTGCTTTGATTCTTCTTATAACACTGCTGTGTGACACAGCAATAACACTTAAGAACACATGAATGATAACACCCTTTGAATCCTCCGCTGCCAAAGCATGCCGGGAAAAACAGCCCCGACGTTACACTATGTACTTTTCTTGGTTTTGTTTTTAAAGCCATAAGCCTATAGCCCTATAAAAGGTTGTTCTAGTGTAAGCACTTTGTCTTTGAATAATTAAGTTTAAGTAGACAATTCTTAAACGGTTTTCAAAAATGATGGAAAAAATAAAGGATGGTGGATTTTGACAGCCAAAGAGGCAGATTTCATACACCCTTTGTCATGATGTGGGACCCTCGAGTCTTTTGCTGTGACCAACATTGCTGATGATTAGGCCTAATTGCTTATTTAATCATCAAAGGCCTATTGATGTAAAGCCAGATAAAATTCATTTTTCTACACATTGTCTTACATTGCATAGGTGTAACGTTAATAAAATTTTAACATGTAGTTTAGCCTACAATAGGGCCTATATCGATCGTTATAGATCTAGATAGATTGTTTTCCTGACGGTTGTACGCCTACCTATTGCCCATTTTCGTGTCAATTAGGCTAGAACTTGAACAACACACGACACTATTTAATTATGTTATAATATAGATTTACTGCTTTAATCCAAGAATTACGTCCGTCCGGATCCTTCAGCTCCGTGGGGAATGTATATAATGTGAATGGCGGCGGACATGTGCACAAGCCAGTCCCAAAGTTACAGGCATGTATGCGGCAAGCTCGCTTTTTCCACCGCTCCAGATGATACATGCTGTTCCCACACTTAACTACGGCACAGTGTGCACCTGGCATGAAGACGACTGAGAGCTTGAAGCACTTTAAACACAATTGTTCAGCGGCTCCCGGAATGTTTGGTAGTGGTGAACTTTGAACTCACATAGTCCGCACATGCGCACTTGTAATGCGAAAGTCGCTTATTCAGTCTCCATCTGTGATGCTAGGTCCTTCGATTTTTAAATCGAGCTCAGTCTCAGCAAAAAAAAAAAAAAAAGTGCAATTGCAAGTCTTGTCACTGAGAAAACATGCAGAGGCATGTGAAAAGGAATTTTGACATACAGTGGGTACGTGGTGTTTGGAGCTTTAAAAAAACCTCGTAACGGCATGTTTTCCCTTTCACTTTTAGACTTTCACTTTAAAAATCAACCAACTAACAACCCACACTTTAATCCCTAAGCCTAACCTCACAGGAACCTTTCATTAGTGGAGTGAAAAACAAAGTAAGGAGAAAAAAAAGGTCAGTGAGAGATGAAAGTCGAACTCGTGTGTCTATGCTGACAGAGGTGTGTTAGGAACCGTCCACCATCCCATCAACTGATGAGCATTGGGAAACCAGTCAATGATGTGTTGTTCTGCGCATGCGCGGTGTGGACTGTATACACAGTGAGTGAACTTGTAAAAACGTAGGGTGTGGAGCGTGTAAATAATGAGGCGGATTTGGTTCAGGCGGTTTATTACACGACTCACACAAGGAGCATAGACAGAATGGCATACAAGTAGGAACTCTTCCCTTAAATAACATGACATCCTTCTAGACTCTTCTCACACACAAAAGATAATCTCCCCGTCCGACTGCAGTCAGTCCATTCATCCTTGACATCTCCCTGTTATCTTACTAGGGCATCTAGAAACTTCTCACACACAAAAGGCTAACTTCGCATCCTTTGTTCCTGTCTAAGGTGGTAAACCATTATGCACTCCCCAGGTTGCCACCCCCCCCCCCAGCAACTTAGATAGGACAAAAGGGTAACAGTCCACATGCTGTGATAAAACCATTAACATCAGTCCACATGCTGTAGAACAATCAACATCAGTCCGCATGCTGCTTGGGCTTCAGTCTTCTGCCGTATCTGCTGTAGCCAGGATTCGCTGCCTCCGTGGCACTGCCATGCTGGGGGGGCTGATGTCTGGGGGTGAAAACTTTTTGACTGTCCGTGTGGGTGCTCTGGAGAATCTTTTCTCTGGGAAGCCCCCCGTGGGGGTCTTCCACGCCGAGGGGCCCTCGCCAACAGCACTTGCTCGTCAGCCACAACAAAAGCAGGTTTGAGTCTGTCTATGCCAATTTTTTCCCTCCTACCCCCCAAGTCTAGCAAAAAATGTTTAGCCCCTGTTTCCAGCACTCTAAACGGTCCATCATAAGGTGGGCGCAGTGGGGGGTGGTGGGCGTCGTGTCTGACAAACACGAACTCTGCCTTTTTCAAAGCTTTAGGCACAAAAACGCGCGGAAAACTGTGGTGGGCAGGGCCCGGCAGTGTGCTTGAGTCTATGCAACACTGCAGCAGCTGAGACGGGGAGCTGCCCGGCGCAGGATTATCTGGCAGAAACTCCCTAGGCAGCCGGAGTGGTTGTGCAAAAACGAGTTCTGCCGGGGAAGCTTCCAGATCCTCTTTAGGCGCAGAACTTAACCCCAATAAAACCCATGGTAGTCTGTCTACCCAATTTGCATCCGTCAGTGAAGCCCTCAGAGCCGCTTTTAACAACCTATGAAAACGTTCGCATAACCCATTAGCCTGCGGGTTGTACGCAGTTGTGCGGTGAATTGAGACACCTAGGCTGTGGGCCATGGTTGACCAGAGTTCAGAAACAAATTGAGAGCCTCTGTCGGACATAATGTCCGACGGAACTCCAAAACGCGCCACCCATGCTGTTAAAAACGCGCGCGCCACCTCCTCGGCCGTGGTTGCCGCCAGCGGAACCGCTTCTGGCCAGCGCGTGGTGCGGTCCACCATTGTCAGGAGATGCGTGTACTCCTGTGATGGCGGAAGGGGGCCTACGAGGTCCACGTGGACATGGTCGAACCTCTTAGCCGGGATGCGAAACGGCTCCAAAGGAGCCTTCGTGTGTCTGTGAACCTTGGCTTGTTGGCACGCCACGCAGGCTGCCGCCCACTCTTTCACTTGTTTGCGAAGGCCCGGCCACACATATTTCTCTCCTACCATTTTGACCGACGCGCGCACCCCTGGGTGTGCCAAAGAATGAACCAACTCAAACACGCGGCGGCGCCACGCGGCCGGAACCACAGGCCGTGGGTGACCCGTGGAGACGTTGCAGATTAAGGGGGGAATGCCGTTAAGCAGCGTCCTCTTCTCCAGCCTTAACCCTGTTGGTCCAGACTGGAGCGCGCGCACGTCCACGTCACTAGCCTGCTCCGCGGCCATGGCTGCGTAATCCATCCCTACACAGACCGGGGCCACAACGGCGCGCAAGAGGCAGTCTGCCACTACATTCAGTTTGCCCGACACATACTGAATATCGGTAGTAAACTCTGAGATCGCGGCCAGCTGCCTCTGCTGCCGGCCCGACCAAGGTTCTGAAACTTTGGCCATCGCGAATGTTAGTGGCTTATGGTCAACGAACGCAGTAAAATTGCGCCCTTCCAGCCAGAACTGGAAATGGCGAATGGCCAGGTGGAGAGCCAGCAACTCTCTGTCGAACGCGCTGTATTTACGTTCATTGTCGCGCAAGGTTCTGCTGAAAAAGGCAAGCGGTTGCCAAGCCCCGGTGACGCGCTGCTCCACGACAGCCCCTACGGCCACATCTGAGGCGTCAGTGGTGAGGGTTATGTGGGCCGTTGGGTCTGGATGTGCCAACAATGCGGCGTTTGCCAGGGCTGCTTTAACTTCCGAGAATGCCTGCTCTCGTTCCGGGGTCCATTCGACCCTATTCGCGGGTTTCTGTTTTTTGAGCGCAGCGTACAATGGCTGCATGAGCTGCGCTGCGCGGGAAAGGAAACGGTTATAAAAGTTCACCGTTCCCAAAAATTCTTGTAGCGCCCTGATCGTTTGTGGTCGGGGAAAATCTGTCACTGCGCGCACTTTGTCAGGCAGTGGAACCGCTCCTTCGGGAGAGACACGGTGCCCTAAAAAATCAATCCGCGTCACCCCGAACTGACATTTCGCTGGGTTGATTATTAAACCGTGCTCTTCCAACCTTCGGAAAACCGTCGTGAGGTGGGTTTTGTGTTTGTCTTCGGACACGCTGACTACCAAGATATCATCCAGGTAGATGAACACGAAAGGGAGATCGTGCAGCACTGCATCCATCATGCGTTGGAACGTCTGTGCTGCCCCTTTAAGCCCAAACAGCATGCGCAAGAACTCAAATAAACCAAACAGAGTTATTACCGCTGTTTTGGGTATGTCCTCAGCGTGCACTGGGACTTGGTGGTAACCACGGACCAAATCTATCTTAGAAAAAATGTGCGCTCCTGCGAGGTGAATGGAAAAATCCTGAATGTGGTGAATTGGGTAGCGGTCGTGCGCCGTAGCGTTGTTTAACCTGCGGAAATCGCTGCAAGGTCGCCACGAACCCTCAGCTTTAGGGACCATGTGTAGCGGGGAAGCCCATGGGCTGTTTGAGTGCCTGATGATGCCTAACCTCTCTAGGTTAGCAAACTCCTCGCGCGCTATGGCCAGTTTAGCTGAGTCCAAGCACCGAGGTCTTGCAAAAATGGGCGCCCCGGTGGTGGTGATAAAATGCTCCATCCCATGTTTAGCGATAGCTGCTGAAAACGTCGGGACTGTGAGTGCTGGGAACTGAGCGAGCAGTGTGTGGAACTTACCGCATGCTGCTGTGACGTTGGCTTGTGCTGTTGGCCGGGTCACTCGAGCTATACAGGGGAGAGAGTCAAAGGACAGTGCATTAACCAGGCGCCTGTTAGCGATATCTACCAACAACCCATGTGCACATAGAAAATCAGCCCCCAGTATATGGTAATCCAATGCTGCTACAACAAAAGTCCATTCAAATGTACGACCGTGTAGAGACAAGAGTAGAGTCCTCTCACCAAAGGTCTTAATCTCTGAGCCGTTTGCTGCTGTCATCTCGGGGCCGCTGGGTCTTGCCAGCCGGTCAGCATAGGTCAGCCGGATGAAACTCTTCTGTGCGCCGGTGTCCACGAGGAAATGCCTCCCCGAGCGTGCGTCCGTCAAATAGAGCAGCTTGTTCTCCTCCCCGAGGGTCGCAGCTGCTACCGACCCCCGGTCTTGGCGGCCCAAGCGCTTGAACTGGCACGGTGGTATACATTTGCGTGCCCTTTCTGCAAAGCGGCGATGGTAGAAGCAAAGCGTGTCACCTCCACGTTCCTTGGCCCCCGCTGCTGCTGCCGTCGGTGGTTCTGCTGCTGCCGTCAGCGGCTCCTCGCCTCCTCGTGTCGACATGCCGGGCTCCGTCGCTGCCGCAATGGTCACGAAAGCCTTGGTGGCGACGATGATCCGGTCTGCCTCTCAGGCCAGCGCACGATAGTCCCGTTTGGCCAGCAACGACGAATTGGCCAGGGCCGCTCTCGCCGCTGTCGGAAGGTTCCTGAGGAAAATGTAGGTGAAGATGAAGTGGTCGTCGTCCGTGCCCTTTAACCTCAGCATCTTTTCCATCATGTCCACATCCGAACCGTCTCCCAACTCGGTCCGCGTCAGAAGCCTCTCTGCTCTCTCACCATCTGAGAGCGTGTAGTGCTGGATGAGGGCAGCCTTCAGAGCGTCATATTTGCCGTCGGCTGGTGGCTGATCGAGCAGGCTCTCGATGTGCTGAGCTGTGCTGGCATCGAGCGCTGCGACCACATAGTGGAATTTCGTATCATCCGCTGATATCCCTCGGAGGGCGAACTGCACCTCGGTTAGGTGGAACCAGGAGCGCGGGTTGTGCTGCCAAAAATCAGGTAGTTTGATCGCTACGGCACACGTGAAGCTGAGGGTTCCAGTCGAGGTTGGCTCTGGGGATCTTCCGTCGTATTCCATGATTCATCTTGGGTCACCAGTGTGGAGCGTGTAAATAATGAGGCGGATTTGGTTCAGGCGGTTTATTACACGACTCACACAAGGAGCATAGACAGAATGGCATACAAGTAGGAACTCTTCCCTTAAATAACATGACATCCTTCTAGACTCTTCTCACACACAAAAGATAATCTCCTTCTAGACTCTTCTCACACACAAAAGATAATCTCCCTGTCCGACTGCAGTCAGTCCATTCATTCTTGACACCTCCCTGTTATCTTACTAGGGCATCTAGAAACTTCTCACACACAAAAGGCTAACTTCGCGTCCTTTGTTCCTGTCTAAGGTGGTAAACCATTATGCACTCCCCAGGTTGCCACAAGGGCACGTTTTTTGTTTTTTTTTAATTTAACGTGCATACGCATGTTTTTAGAGGGTTGGGAAAACGATTATTAGATATGTTGTTTTTTTTTACTGAGACTGGGTTGTTTAAATCAATGGCTATGTTTACATGCACACTAATAAATGCATTAAATGCATTTAAACAGAAATACAAGCTACCCAACCGATCTTTCAAAAAAGTAATAAAACGACTCAGAGTGTGAATGCAGCTTCACCTGCAGATGAATTTAATAACTTTTTTGTTAACATTGGTCCTAATTTGGCTCGAGAAATACCCATTACGGCACCCACAGGTGATACAATAAGCAAAACACTGCTATAAAAGACTCCATTTCATAAAGAACACAGACGAGAGAGAGGTCATTGAAATTGTTAAATCGTTTAAAAGTAAAACATCTACGGACTGTGATGGTATTGACATGCTCTTAGTCAAAACTATTATTGAATGCTTAGTGAAACCACTGACGTATATCTGTAACCTGTCTCTCCAAACAGGTATATTTCCCAATGCAATGAAAATAGCTAAAGTAATTCCGATATACAAGACGGGTGACAGAGAGGAATTCTCAAACTACAGACCAATTTCACTATTGCCGCAATTTTCCAAGATAGGCTACTTGAAAAAATATTCTGTGAGAGAATTGACAACTTCATACTGAAGAATAATTTATTGTGTGAGCAGCAATATGGGTTCATACACAAGAGGACAACTGCATTTGCTCTAATGGAATTTATAGAAAAAAATATCAACTGCCATTGAAAATAAAGAGTATTCAGTTGGGGTATTCCTGGATTCTAAAAAAGCAATTGATACAGTGGATCATAATTTATTATTAAAGAAACTACAAAATTGTGGTATTGGGGGTAGCACTGTCCTGGTTATGTAGTTACTTAAAGAATAGATATCAGTATGTATGTGTTGGTAACAAAACTCACAGTTACTGAAGGTTACTTGTGGAGTCCCACAAGGTTCAGTTTTGGGGGCCATGTTTTTCAATATGTATATAAATGATATATGTAAAGTTTCGGAAAAAATAGATTTAATATTGTTTGCCGATGACACTAATTTATTTTGCAGTGGAAGCAATTTGGAACAGCTTTTGGATACACTCGGAAAGGAATTAGGAAAGCTTAAACTGTGGTTTGATTCAAACAAATTAACGCTCAATTTAAGTAAGACAAAATTTATAGTTTTTAACAACCATCACAACAACTTAGTATCTAACTCAGTGTAAATGGTGTAGAGATTGAAAGGGTATCCAAAACTAAATTTCTTGGAGTAATAATTGATAATAAACTGTGTTGGAAGTCACATATTAATTATATTAAAGGTAAAATATCTAAATCAATTGCAATACTACACAGAGTGAAATATTTGCTGAATCAACCCACACTATATACTTTGCATCATTCATTAATACTCCCATACATGACATATTGTACTGAAGTATGGGGAAATACATATAAAACAAACATATATCCAGTCTTTATGCTACAGAAGAGAGCTATTAGAATAATAAACAAAGCTGCTTACCGGGAACCAACAAACCCAATTTTTCTTAAATTAAAAGCTCTCAAGCTGAAAGATCTGGTTGACTTTAAAACTGCAGTAATAATGTTTAAAGTGAAGAATCTATCACTGCCTGCAAATATCCAAAAGTTGTTCCAAAATAAGGGAGAAACAATATCATTTCAGAGGAACATGTATATTTCAAAAACCTTCAGTGAGAACTACCCACAAGCAACACTGTGTTCAGTGCAAGGAGTCAGATTATGGAACGATTTTGGACCTGAATTAAAATCATGTACAACGCTTGGACAATTTAAACAAGAACTAAAGGAAGAAATACTCCAAACATATATACAAGATGACATGTAAAATCACTTAATGATTGTCATATCCAGTCTGTGTTGTGTTGTTGCTTAGTTTTTTTTTGTCACATTTTCTGAATTGTAATCGCTCTTGTTTTGTTTTTCTTTTGAATTCTTGGATGGAATGGGTGGGCAATATAAGCTTCGGCTTCAACCATCACCCATTTCGGATAACTTATGTTGAACTGTATAATCTGAGGAGTTATTGTCTAATTTGACCTTGTTGGATTTTCTTTCCCCCTTTGTTATATTATTCTGTTTCTTTTTTTAATCTTTACTTTTAATCTATCCGAAATAAATAAAGATTCATTCATTCATTCATTACAATCAGATTTCTGGGGTTATCTGATTATTCAAGTAGTCATGTAAACAGAACAATAATATACATAATATATACAGTGCATCCGGAAAGAATTCACAGCGCTTCACTTTTTTTTTTTTTTTGTTATATTACAGCCTTATTCCAAAAGGAATTAAATTCATTTTTCCCTCAAAATTCTACACACAATACCCCATAATGACAATGTGAAAAAAAGCTAACTTTTTGGGGGGATTTTTGCAAATTTATTAAAAATAAAAGACTAAGAAATCACACGTACATAATTATTCACAGCCTTTGTCATGAAGCTCAAAATTGAGCTCGGGTGCATCCTGTTTCCACGAATCATCCCTGAGATGTTTCTACAGCTTAATTGGAGTCCACCTGTGGTAAATTCAGTTGAATGGACATGATTTGGAAAGGCACACACCTGTCTATAATAAGGTTCCACAGTTGACAGTGCATGTCAGAGCACAAACCAAGCATGACGTCAAAGGAATTGTCTGTAGACCTACGAGACAGGATTGTCTCGAGGCACAAATCTGGGGAAGGGTACAGAAAAATTTCTGCTGCTTTGAAGGTCCCAATGAACACAGTGGCCTCCATCATCCATAAATGGAAGAAATTTGGAACCACCAGGACTCGACTAGAGCTGGCCGACCGTCTAAACTGAGCAATCAGGGGAGAAGGGCCTTAGTCAGGGAGGTGACCAAGAACCCGATGGTCACTTTGTCAGAGCTTCAGCATTCCTCTGTGAAGAGGGGAGAGCCTTCCAGAAGGACAGCCATCTCTGCAGCAATCCACCAATCAGGCCTGTATGATAGCGTGGCCAGATGGCAACCATTCCTTAGTAAAAGGCACATGGCAGCCCACCTGGTGTTTGCCAAAAGGCACCTGAAGGACTCTCAGACCATGAGAAACAAAATTCTCTGGTCTGATGAGACAAAGATTGAACTCTTTGGCATGAATGCCAGGCATCATGTTTGGAGGAAACCAGGCACCGCTCATCAGGCCAATATTGGGCGGGGCGGTGGCGCAGTGGTTAGCAATGTGGCAGCACATCAACTCACCCTTGGCCATGGGATCCTGGGTTCGATCCCGGCCCCTGACCAACAGTGATCTGTGTGGAGTTTGCATGTTATCCCTGTGTCTGCGTGGGTTTACTTCGGGATTTCTCCGGTTTCCTCCCACAGGCCAAAAACATGCAGGTTAGGTTAATTGGAGACTCTAAAAGTGGCCCTAGGTGTGAATGTGTGTGTGAATAGTGAAGGGATAGCGTCGTACCCTGGCTGTTTCATCCATCCAGGTGGATGCCCTGAATTTACCCTCTGAGGATCAATAAAGTACACAAAATCAAATCAAATAAAAAATACCATCCCTACAGTGAAGCATGGTGGTGGCAGCATCATGCTGTGGGGATGTTTTTCAGTGGCAGGAACTGGGAGATGTTATGGTCCGAGTGCTGACTCTGTCTGCACTCGGGTTGCCCAGTAGTTCTTTACTCTGGTTTACCATAGGGCCTTCGGGCTCTTATTGTGACAGCGTCTCGGCGGGGCTTCCGGCTGTCAGAGCTGCGCTCTGCTGGGATGGCTGGTAATCAATCAGCTGATGACATTCTCATCAGCTGAGTATTCTGTGAAGCCCTATTTAAGGGAGCAGCTCTGTTTGCTCGGGGCGACGACCTCATCAAACATTCCTTGGTCTAACCTCCATCTTAGGATTCTGGAGTTTTCTTCCCTTAGTAAGTGTTTCCCTCTTATTCTGTTTCACAGTGTGCCTTTCTCTCGTAATCTGTAAATTTGGAACCTAAGTGTATGTTCACGTTTTGGCCCCACGTGGCTTATTATTTTGCACTGTTATCCTGTCTGAATAAAATACGCAAACTCATCAGCTGGCTTTCGGCATCTCATTGATGGCTCGTGAGGGCCATCGTTGACAGGAGACTAGTCAGGATAGAGGGAAGGATGAATGCAGCAATGTTCAGAGACATCCTGGATGAAAACCTGCTCCAGAGCACTCTTGACCTCAGACTGGGGCGACGGTTCATCTTTCAGCAGGACAACAACCCTCAGGACACAGCCAAGATATCAAAGAAGTGGCTTCAGGACATCTCTGTGAATGTCCTTGAGTGGCCCAGCCAGAGCCCAGACTTGAATCCAATTGAACATCTCTGGAGAGATCTGAAAATGGCTGTGCAGCGACGCTTCCCATCCACCCTGGTGGAGCTTGAGAGGTGCTGCAAAGAGGAATGGGCCAAACTGCCCAAAGATAGGTGTGCCAAGTTTATGGCATCATATTCAAAAAGACTTGAGGCTGTAATTGCTGCCAAAGGTGCATCAAGTATTGAGCAAAGGCCGTGAATACTTATGTACATGTGATTTCTTAGTGTTTTATTTTTAATAAGTTTGCAAAAATCTAAAAAAAAAAATGTTTTTCACGTCGTCATTATGGGGTGTTGTGTGTAGAATTTTGAGGGAAAAATTAACTTAATTCCTTTTGGAATAAAGCTGTAACATAACAAAATGCGGAAAAAGTGAAGCACTGAGAATACTTTCCGGATGCACTGTACATAATAATGTCGTCTGCAAACATTATAGTCTACAGAGACTCCTGCTTGACCTGTCAGTCAGCCTGTCCATCACCATAGCAAACAAGGCAAGGCAAGTTTATTTGTATAGCACATTTCGTGTACAAGACAATTCAAAGAGCTTTACATTAAAGCATTACAGCAAGGTGCAAAAGGAATCTACACATTAGAAGGCCTCAAACCTCCTTTACTTTGCTTTTATTTTTTTATACATGAAAAAAAAACACGGACAATGTTTTGACTAATCCAAATAGCCTTAGGTTTTGTCAATCCCTTTAAAGAGCCTCAAATGTCATGTACCATAAGACGCTACACAGTCACCAGTGAGTTTTCAGTGAGTTTTATTACGGTGAAAAGTAACAATACAAGATGCAGGGGCAATGACACATAAGTCTACACACATCCGGAGGCGTAAGGCTAAACAGCTCTCTTACAGGTCCATAGAGGAGACGGTCATACACAGGCAAGGTTGAGGGAGTAAAGACTACACAGGCTGTTGAGGCAAAGACACACAGAGGTCTACTCTCACCGGGAGGGGTAAGGCTAACAGCTCACTTACTGGTCCAGGAGAAGCGACGGTCAACCACAGGCAGACGAGGTAGGTAACAGTCTGAAGCATCTGTAGCTCAGACGTAGGACGACTGACACTGCTGCGTCTTACCGCCGCCAGTGCCGGGCTTAAGAAGGTGACGCACTAACGACGGTAATTACAAACAGCTGACCGACCGTTGACAGGCGGAAGCCCCACCGCACACTTTCACAATAAGAGCCCGGTGAGGCCAGAATACAGCCCGCAACTGTCAAGGCCGGCAGCGAAACATAACTTAGCCCGAGCGCGATCAGAACCGGCGCTCAGGTCATAACATCAAACTCCTTTTATCAGGGGGGCCTCTAACCCACTTCTTTTCTTCTGTGAGGGGGACTCAGAATTGATCCCTGTCATCAGTAGCAGTCCTGGCTTGTATGACGCCCTGGGTGGACTCCCCCCACCCCAACAAACATTTTTTTCAAACTTTTTCTTTTTTTTTACTTTTCACTTCTTTCATAGATGTCAATTTTTTTCACCAATTACTGAGATTTTTCTTTCAACTTTTTCCTGATAAGTTTGTTCCTTTTTTTAACTTGCCATGTTTAACCATTTTTTCCTCATGTTTTCATGATTTTTCTTGTACATTTGTACCCATTGTCTCACTGATAGGTGCATGTCAGTAAATTAGAATTCATCAAAAAGTTGATCTCAATAATTCAGTTCAAAAAATGAAACTCATATATAGATTCATTACACACAGAGTGATATATTTCAAGTGTTTATTGATTTTAATTTTAATGGTTATGGCTTACAACTCATGAAAACCCCAAATTCAGTATCTCAAAAAAGAATATTACATAAAATAATTTTAAGTAATTGATTTTTCTTTTAATTCAAAGTTAGTGCAGCCATCTACCAAGAAATTTTGGAGCACTCCACACTTCCCTCTGCTGACAAGCTTTATGGAGATGCTGATTTCATTTTCCAGCAGGACTTGGCACCTGCCCACACTGCCAAAAGTACCAAAACCTGGTTTAATCACCATGGTATCACTGAGCTTGATTGGCCAGCAAACTCTCCTGACCTAAACCCCATAGAGAATCTATGGAGTATTGTCAAGAAGAAGATGAGAGACAGCAGACCCAACCATGAAGACAAGCTGAAGGCTGCTATCAAAGCAACCTTCACTTGGAGATTAGAAGCAACTTTTGTTACTTTATTTTATTGGTAACTGACTAAAATAGTCAAATATATTAAAGTTCTACTACTGGGAGTACCTGAGGGATTAGAACAAGGAAACCTGACCAGATTCATCGCTGGATTGTTACATGAAGTACTTGGTGGTCCAAATGGTCTGGCGAAACCCCTGGTCCTGGACAGAGCTCATCGGGCGGCAGCTCCGACACCCAGGGAGGGAGGACGACCGCAGCTGTTCATCGTACGAGTCCACTACTACCAGGAGAAGTTGCAAATACAACCCCTCGCCAGAGAGAAGGGTCGTTTGGAGTTCCGGTGAAAACAGATTTTTATCTTCCCAGACTTTAGCGCCGATTTGAACAGACATCGTGCAGCTTTCAACGAGGTAATGAGGTACTCTGGGAAAAGGGAGTCAGTTACCGGCTCCTTTACCCAGCCCATCTTCAGCTTTCCTTCAACAGAGAAACAAAGGTATTTGACTCTCATAAAAGTGCAAAAGATTTCACCGTCTCCAGATTTGGGAAATGTGACTAGTGATCACCTAAGCGCCAGATATGTGAGTCTGCTTGTTTTCACCAGACAGCCATGTGAAAGGAACAAATTTTATTTGATAGGCTCTGGTAATAGTTTGCACTAGTAATATATCTCTGTCACATTCCTATATATATTTGTTAATGTTCTCTACAGACTGTTAGAATAAATAATGTTATTGTATGTTTGATTCCAGTTAAAAAGTGTTTTTTGGGCCACTTCCTGCCATAACAAATTGTCATCAGGGAGGTGCATTAGTTTTTACCTCCTGGGCACCCAAGGAGAGTCTGAACACAGCCTCTTTTTATGTAGAAGGCAAATATAAGTGTGTCATAAAAATGTAGAGTATAATCTAATTACTTCTATTTACCAGGCCAAACCTACAGAATTATTATTTGGATGCGAGTTTATATAAAACAGAACAGACTTTTTTTTTCTCTTTTGTTCGTTTTGTTTTTGTTTTGTAAGGCTAGATGTGCAAATTATTATCATTTTCCTAGTTGTGGAACTTTCGTAACTCTTAAGGTGAATGGAAGTAGAGGTGAATGGAGTGAATGGAAGTGTATTAACCAAAAACATAAAGTTTTTGGTTAATACACCAATTGATAACAATCCTAATATTCCAGCAGCTACAGCAGACGGCCTCTTGCGAACCTGGGCGAGAAAAGGCATAAAAACTGTTAGTAACCTTTACACTAATAATGACTTTTCAATCTTTTGTCAAAAGTATGTCAGAAGTTTATGTCAGAAGTTTATGACATAGACAAACGCAACTTTTTTAAATATTTGCAAATCAGAAGTTGAATTAAAGCTCAAACCAAGGAAATCTTTCCCCATAAACCTGATGAATCTTTGCTTGAAAAATGCCTTTTTGACTCCAGACGTAAAAATTCAAAGGGTTTAATATCTATAGTGTATAAAACTGTAATTGACAATTTACCAGCGTATAGCAAATATTTAAACAAAACAAAATGAGAGTCTGATACTGGGTTTGCATATACAGAGGAGGATTGGAACAGTTGCTGAAATCTGCACAGACGGAGTTGGTGTCTACTAAACACAGACAAATTCAATTCAATATTTTCCATAGAACATACTTAACTCCATATAGGTTAAGCAAACTGAGAAATGGTGTTTCGGATCAATGTCAAAGATGTCGTTCATCTGTTGGAGACCTTGTGCATGTGCTGTGGAGTTGTGTTCATTTGAAACCATATTGGACTCATGTTATGGCAGTAACCTCTCAGGTGTGTGGATTGACTGTAGGAGCAGATCCCAGGATTTGGTTGTTGGGAGATGTTTCTGCACTGAAGCTGACCTCTAGCGGGAGACGTTTTGTGTTGCTGGCTGCCAGGAAATGCATTCTCTTGAACTGGAAAAATATGGACCCCCCCAACCAAAAACATTGGAACAATGAACTATTGTCATACTGTATTCCTGAAAAAATACACCATGCAGTCTGAGGTAGACAAGATGGACTTTAGAACGGACCTGGGACACTTTTTGAACGTTTTGACCCAACTGGACTTCAACCTGGACTAAGATTTAATTATGTTTATTTCATATCTTTTGTTGGTTAACTTTGCTTTTTTACTTTTATTATGTATTTATTTTGTGGAGAGAGGGGGTGGGATGTGGGTGGTTTTTTTTTCCTAATGTTGATATTTTTGTTTGTTTTGTATATTATTATAAAAATAATAAATAAAAATGTTTAAACAAAAAAATTAGCAGAAGGTCTTGCTAATACGCTAATTACCCTCCCTAATTACCATAGCATGGCACGTGTTGTGGAGGATGAAATCAGACAAGACAGCGAGCTGGACAACACACCACTTTATTCAATCCTCCATCACAAAAAACAGAATATCAAGTCCCTGGTCTGTGGGCGCTCATCTTTATACCTCTTTATTCCCACCTCACAGACCCAGGGATAAAAGACATTACACCACAGTACACAAAGCATGTCTGGCATATTCAACATACAGAACACAGAGTGCTACTTATTATTAGTCTATAGCTCCCCTGCAAACTCTGGTGTGACTCCTGTCACCGCAGGGCTCGACGGCTCCCTTTTGTTACATCTAAAACCCTTCTGTCCTTTTATCCATCTCTCGCCCCCCCCCCCCCCCGGACCCCCGGCTGAGTGTGGAGAACTCCGTACTCTGTGCCCCACACAGCACCCCCACCTTCACCCTCAACACCCAGAAAGGGCCCTAACCCATTGGTCCTTTGGGCTTGAGCCGGCGCCTGTAGTGGGGGAACCAGCGGTCCGGTCGAAATGCCCTCCTGGTGAGGTGAGTGGGAGGAAACGTTGGTCTGTGGAGGGTAAGAGGGTGGGGAGGGAATAGGGTTAGTTTCGCGAACACAGTTCTCTGCAGGGGGACAACCAACTTGCGGAATCACCATAGGTGGGCGTCCGCGCCGGGGAGCTTGAGCCAACACCACCTGCTCGTCTGCCATCACATAAGCGAGCTTCAGCCTGTCAATGCAAACGGTTTCCTTACACCCCCCCCCCCCCCCAAGTCTAACACAAAATGCTTTGCCCCAGTTTCCAACACTCTGAACGGGCCATCATACGGTGGACGTAGCGGGGTTCTGTGTGCATCATGCCTGACAAAAATTAACTTGGCGCTCTGTAAGCTCTTTGGCACGAAGGTGTGGGGAAAACAATGGTGCACCGGGCCTGGCATCTTAGCAGCCCCTGTACTGTAAAAATTTTTTGGGTGGATCAGTCCCGGGTGCGGGGTTTTCCGGTAAAAATTCCCCAGGAATCCGCAACAGCTGAAAAAAAAAATGAGTTCTGCTGGGGAGGCTGCCCAGATCCTCCTTTGGCGCTGAGTGGCAACTCCAATATAATCCAAGCAGGTGGTCGACCCAATTTGCATCCGTGAGTGAGGCTTTGAGCGCTGCTTTAAGCAACCTATGAAATGTTCACAGTGGTGGAGCGTGGTAAAGAAAAGAGGTGGATTTGGTTCAGAGCGATTTATTACACGTCTCACACAAGAAGCACAGACTGAATGGCATCTCAGCTAAGACTCTTCTCTTAAATACTATGGCCGTCTTCTAGAAGCTCTCTAACACTACAAAAGGTCACATTGCATTGCACTTCCTTAATCCTTTACCATTCTTCTAGAGAGTTTCTAACACACAAAAGGTCACACTGCATTCATCCTTCACACCTCCCTGTTTATCTCACAGGGAACCTCTGCTCTTTGATCTGGCCAAGATGCTACCACAATTATGCTTTCCCCATGTGCCACCATACCACCCCCCCGAGCATATTGGATAGAACAAAAGAATAACAGTCTGTATGCTGTGATAGAACCATTAAACATCAATCCACATGCTGCTTGGGCTTCAGTCTTCTCCCGTATCTGCTGTAACCAGGATTCACCGCCTCCACGGCGCTGTCAAGCTGGGGGGTTGATGTTTGGGGGTGAAAACTTTTTGTCTGTCCGTGTGGGTGTTCTGGGGAATCTTTTCTCTGGGAAGCTCCCCGTGGGGGTCTTCCACGCCAAGGGGCCCTCGCCAACAACACTTGCTCGTCCGCCACCACGAAAGCCGGTTTGAGTCTGTCTATGCCAATCTTTTCCCTCCTACCCCCCAAATCTAGCAAAAAATGCTTGTCCCCTGTTTCCAGCACTCTGAACGGTCCATCATAAGGTGGGCGCAGTGGAGGACGATGAGCGTCGTGTCTGACAAAAACGAACTCCGCGTTTTTCAAAGTTTTAGGCACAAAACGCGCGGAAAACTGTGGTGGGCAGGGCCCGGCAGCGTGCTTGTGTCTATGCTACACTGCAACAGCTGAGACGGGGAGCTGCCCGGCGCGGGATTATCTGGAAGAAACTCCCCGGGCAGCCGAAGTGGTTGCGCAAAAAAACGAGGTTTCAGCCGGGGGGAAGCTTCCAGAACCTCTTTAGGCGCAGAACGTAACCCCAATAAAACACCAGCGGCAGCTTGTCTACCCAATTTTGCATCCGTCTGTGAAGCCCTGAGAGCCGCTTTCAATGATCTATGAAAACGTTCGCATAACCCATTAGCCTGTGATTGTACGCCGGGTTGTGCGGTGAATTGTGACACCCAGGCTGCGGGCCATTGTTGACCAGAGTTCGGAAACAAATTGAGGGCCTCTGTCGGACGTAATATCCGACGGGACTCCAAAACGCGCCACCCCATGCTGTAAAAACGCGCTGCGCCACCTCCTCGGCTGTGGGTTGCGGCCAGCAGAACCGCTTGTCGGCCAGCGGCGTGGTGCGGTCCACCACTGACAAGAGGTGCGTGCACCCCCTGTGATGGCGGGAGGGGGCCCACGAGGTCCACGTGAACATGGTCGAACCTCTTAGCCGGAATATGAAACGGCTCCAAGGGAGCTTCGGCTGTGTCTGTGTACTTTAGCTCGTTGGCACGCCACGCAGGCTGCCGCCCACTCTTTCACTTGTTTACGCAGGCTCGGCCACACGAATTTCTCCCCTACCATTTTGATCGACGAGCGCACTCCCGGGTGCGCCAAAGAATGAACCAAGTCAAACATGCGGCGACGCCATGCGGCCGGACGCGGGCGTCCCGTGGAGACATCGCAGATTAGGGGGGGCATGCCCGTCTTGCAGCACCCTGCTCTCCAGCCTTAACCCTGTTGGTCCAGACTGGAGCGCGCGCACATCCGCGTCACTAACCTGCTCCACAGCCATGGGCTGTGTAATCTATCCCACGCAGACCCGGGGCAGCCATGGCGCACGAGAGGCAGTCTGCCACTACATTCAGTTTACCTGACACATGCTGAATATCGGTAGTAAACTCTGAGATCGCGGCCAGCTGTCTCTGCTGCCGGCCCGACCACGGTTCTGTAACCTTGGCCATCGCGAATGTTAGTGGCTTGTGGTCAACGAACGCGATGAAACTGCACCCTTCCTGCCAGAACTGGAAGTGGCGAATGCCAAGTGGAGAGCCAGCAACTCTCCTGTTGAACACGCTGTATTTACGTTCACTGTCGCGCAAAGTCCTGCTGAAAAAGGCAAGCGGCTGCCAAGCCCCGGCTACGCGCTGCTCCACGACCGCCCCTATGGCCACATCTGACACGTCAGTGGTGAGTGCTATGCGGGCTGTCGGATCTGGATGTGCCAGCAATGCAGCGTTTGCCAGGGCTGCTTTGACTTCCGAGAATGCCCGCTCTCGCTCCGGGGACCACTCGATCTTATCCGCGGGTTTCTGTTTTTTGAGTGCGGCGTACAGTGGTTGCATGAGCTGCGCTGCGCGGGGAAGGAAACACTTATAAAAGTTCACCATTCCCAAAAATTCTTGTAGCGCTCTGACCGTTTGCAGCCGGGGAAAATCTGCTACCGCGCACACTTTGTCAGGCAGGGGGACCGCTCCTTCGGGAGAGACGCGGTGCCCCAAAAAATCAATCCGCGTCACCCCGAACTGACATTTCGCTGGGTTGATTATTAACCCGTGCTCTTCCAACCTACGGAAAACCGTCGTGAGGTGGGTTTCGTGTTCGTCTTCGGACGTGCTGGCTACCAAGATATCGTCCAGGTAGACGAACACGAAAGGGAGATCACGCAGCACTGCATCCATCATGCGGTGGAACGTCTGTGCGGCCCCTTTAAGCCCAAATGGCATGCGCAAAAACTCGAATAAACCAAACGGAGTTATCACCGCTGTTTTGGGTATGTCCTCAGCGCGCACTGGGACTTGGTGGTAACCGCGGACCAGGTCTATTTTAACAAAAACGCACGCTCCTGCCAGGTGAACGGAAAAATCCTGAATGTGAGGAATTGGGGTAAGCGGTCGTGCGCTGTGGCGTTGTTCAACCTGCGGAAATCCCCAGCAAGGTCGCCACGAACCCTCAGCTTTAGGGACCATGTGTAGCGGGGAAGCCCATTGACATAATCCACGGCTTCAGGAGACACACACGCAGGCTCAGGATAGATTTAACAGCTTTATTACAACAGGGTGTGTGTGGCTGCGTGTCTGTGGATAAGAATGTATTGGTGGTGGCGTCTGTGTCAGGCACGGGGGCAGGAAGCCGTACAGCCGGACAACCCTATGGGGAGAGAGCAGAGGGAGAAGGGTAACGAGCACCACACCAATACAGGGAGTTATGATGGTTAGCTGGCTTACTTGGTTATGACAGGTGGCTGGCGTCGACAAGGGTGAGGCCCCGGGAGACAGCAACCTGCCAGTACCTGTGGCAGCAGCGTAGAGTCAGCGGCGAGATGAGGAAGTCCGCCGCCGGGAATGTCCACCTGTGCACAGGGGAAGGCTAGAGGAGAGAGGTAAGGGGAGCTTACCCAAATAATCTTCGCTAGTAGGTTTGAGATCCGTAGTAGCAAAGGGGCCGAAGTTGAGAGACGGCTTCAGGCCGAAGCCCAGGGCAGAGTGGATTAAATACCCCCCCGGCCGCTGACGAGGAGCAGGTGTGCGCGTGGCTGGCGCCGCTGATGAGCGGCGAGTCATGACAGTACTCCCCCCCTCTAGCAGCGCCTCCTGGCGATGGGTTTTCCGGGTGCGCTCGATGAAAACCTCAGAGGGATGAGTGACCGGTTCCAACACCAGCGAGGAAGGCACCCACTGTCTCCACTCGGGTCCATAGCCCTCCCAATCCACCATGTACTGCATATCCGCGACCCCCGGCGTCGGGCGTCCAAGATCTCAGTGACGGTCCAGGCCGGATGGCCACCAATCATCCGGGGGAGCGGGGTGGTGCCACAGGTGGAGGGGGCAAGGGGGGTCAGAGGACCACTGGTTTGATTTTGGAGACATGGAAGGTGGGATGGATGCGGAGGGAGGAGGGAATAGCCACACGCACAGCCACCGGGTTGATGATCCTGGTATGGGATAAGGGCCGATGACCGTTGGGCCAGCTTTCTCCTCTCACCCTTTAGGTTAACGTCCTGTGTGGATACCCAAACTTGTTGTCCCACCTGGTAGGCAGTTGCAGGTCTCCTGTGTCGGTCCGCCGTGGACTTATTGCGCTCCACCCGTGCGTTAAAAGCGCATTACGCGCCGTGGACCAAAGGGAACGACACCGCCTAAGGTGTGCCTGGACAGAGGGAACAGCCAACTCGCCCTCCTGCGCGGGGAATAGAGGTGGATCATAACCCAAGGATGCTTTAAGGACGACATCCCATTGCAGAGGAGCAAGAGGTGTTGTGGCGTACTCCACCCAGGCGAGGTGAGAACTCCAGGACGTGGGTTTGGATAAAGTGACGCAGCGGAGCGCAGCCTCCAGCTCCTGGTTAGTCCGCTCACACTGCCCATTAGACTGGGGGTGATGGCCGGAGGTGAGGCTTACTTTGGCTCCCAGGGCGTTGCAAAAGGACCTCCAGACGTCCGAAGAGAACTGGGGGCCACGGTCGGAGACCACGTCGACCGGGGATTCCATGCAGTCTGACCACGTGTTGGATGAGGAGGTCCGCCGTCTCCAAGGCTGAGGGAAGTCCACGTAGGGGCACAAAGTGGGCGGCCTTGGAAAAACGGTCAACAATGGTCAGAACTGTGTCAAAGTTGTTGGAGACAGGGAGCCCGGTGACGAAGTCTAGGGCGATGTGCGACCAGGGCCTGCCAGGGACGGACAGGGGCTGGAGCAGACCCGCGGGGGGGAGCATTACCAGACTTACTGGTGGCACAGACGGGGCAGGCCCGGGCGTAACGGGCGGCATCCTTCCGCAGGCCTGGCCACCAAAAGGATCGCTGGAGGAGGTCAATCATCCGTGAAGCTCCAGGATGGCAGGTGAGCTTAGAGGTGTGGAGCCAGTGGTATAACGTCCCCCCCGAACGGGCAGATGGCACGAAGAGCCTCCCCTCCGGTCCGCCGCCAGGGTCCAGTTCCGACTCCTGCGCCCTCCGATCTGTCTTCTATGTCCCACGAAACAGCCCCCACGACGCATGACTGGGCAGGATGGTGTGAACAGCGTCTTCTGTGGCCTCCGGGCAAATTGCCTGGAGAGGGCGTCGGGCAGGCCGTTCTTGGAGCCAGGCCTATAAGTGATGCTGAATTTGAAACCTTGGCAAAGAACAGGGGACCAGCGCGCCTGGCGGGCATTCAGACACTTGGCAGATCATAGATACTCCAGGTTCTTGTGGTCTGTTAGGACCACAAAATGGCAAGGCTGCCCCCTCCAGCCAGTGACGCATTCTTGAAGGGCAAGCTTGATGTCAAGAAGCTCTCTGTCCCCCACATCATAATTACGCTCCGCCGGGGGACAGGCGCCGAGAGAAGAAGGCGCAGGGTCGCTTGACTCCGTTGGCTGGGACCGCTGGGTCAACACCGCCCCCACCCCCGTGTCCGAAGCGTCCAACCTCCACAACACACTGCAGCGCGGGATCGACCTGGCTGAGAACCCGGGAGGAGGAAAACTCCGTCTTCAGCGCCTGGAAGGCCGTAGCGGCCTCTTCAGTCCAACGGAACGGGGTCTTAGGAGAGGTGAGGCGTGTCAGGGGCCCGACGATGGCTCCAAAATTCGGGACAAAGCGGCGGTAGAAATTGGCGAACCCGATGAATTGCTGAACCTGTTTCCTAGAGGTAGGTGTGGGCCAATCCACCACTGCTTTGATCTTCGCTGGGTCCGGAAGCACCTGGTCATGGGAGATGACGAACCCCAGGAAGGAAGTCGTTTTGGCGTAGAATTCACATTTTTCTGCCTTGACATACAGACGGTTCTCCAGCAGTCTCTGCAAGACCCGCCTCACGTGGACCCGGTGTTCATCCCTGGACCTGGAGAAGATGAGGATATCGTCCAGGTAGACGAATACAAACAGGCCGATGAAATCCCGGAGGACGTCATTGATGAGGCGCTGGAAGATGGCTGGAGCGTTGGTCAACCCAAACGGCATCACAAGGTATTCAAAATGACCATTAGGGGTGCGGAAGGCTGTCTTCCACTCATCTCCCCCCCGGATCCGGACGAGGTGGTACGCGCTGTGGAGATCCAGCTTAGTGAACCAGGTCGCCCCCTGGAGGGAGTGGAAGGCGGTATCCATAAGGGGCAGGGTGTACCGGTCCTTCTCCGTGATGTCGTTGAGCACTCGATAATCGATGCAAGGATGAAGGGAACCATCCTTCTTTCCCACGAAGAAGAACCCTGTGCCTACTGGAGAGGAAGACGGTTGGATGATCCCAGCACTGAGCGACTCCTTCAAGTAACTGTTCATGGCCTCCTTCTCTGGCGCAGACAGGCTATAGAGGCGTCCTGAAGGTAGGGGCGCCCCCTGGCAGATGTTAATGGGGCAGTCGTAGGGCCGGTGAGGAGGCAGAGACATCGCCTTGGACTTGCTGAAAACAGCACCCAGGTCGTGGAATTCTGAGGGCACGAGGGTGAGATCTGGGGGCGCAGTGTCCTGGGCTGTGGAGGCGAGGACGGGGCGCAGGCAGCGGATTGGAGACAGGTCCCATACAGAAAAGTACTCCACGCTGACCCCTTCCCAGTCTTCCAGTCCAAAGCGGGGGTTGTGGAGGCGGAGCCAGGGATATCCGAGGATGACAGGAGTTACGAGGTGGGGCAGGACGTAGAAAGAGATATCGTCCCGGTGGTTTCCAGAGATGATCACCGGACGGGAGATGTTCTGTGAGTTACTTTTCCAGGGAAACTCGGGAGAGATTGACCAGGGTGAGAGGGGAGTCGAGGGGGTGACAATGGATGCCCAGTCGGGTTGCCAGGCTCTGTGAAATAAGAGCTTACCCTCCGCGCCTGAATCCACCAGTGTATGTGTGAGGTGCCCAGTGAGGTTGTGACAGAAGCGGATGGGCATCGTCAATGTGTGAGGGGATTTAACCGATTAGCGTCCAGCGAGGCCCCCTACAGTGACTCGCGACCACCTCGTTTGGCTTCTCCGGACAATGCTCCACCGTGTGCCTGGCTACCCCCGCAATACATGCAGAGGGCCCAGGTCCACGGCGGCGCTGATTCTCCGCCAGGGGGAGCTCTTGCTCGGCCCCGTCGCCAGTGGCGAGCTTGGGCAGGGAGCAGAGGCGCCCCGCGAGTGAGAAGACTGCTTCGCTCAGAGGCGCGCTCACGCAGCCTTTTATCCAAACTGATGGTAAAAGGAATCAGCTCCGCCAGCGTCTCCGGGTATCCCGGCCGGCCAGCTCATCCCTCAGACCAGAATTTAGGCTGCGGAGGAAGATGCCGCAGAGCGCACGCTCTTCCCAGCCAACCTCCTCCGCGGTAACTCGGAAGTCGATCGCGTAGTCGGCCGCCGATCGGCTCCCCTGTTGGAGTCCGAGAAGGCGGTCAACCTGGACACTGTCCAAACGCGAATGATCGAACACTTCCAGAAATTGTTGCACGAATTGGCCATAGGTGAGGGTGGCGTAGCTGGGCTTCACCATAATGGCATAAGCCCAGGTAAGCGCACGGCCCTCTAGGAGATTACCAATGTAGCCAATTCTGCTATGGTCTGAGGGGAAGTCTCCGGGGACGCGAAGAAACACAGACTCACACTGCATAATAAAACCCCGAGCTCCACCTAGTTTACCGCTAAAGCGAGCAGGAGTGGGGATTGGTGTGAGCCGTGTTGGCGCACCCGGAGCGAGCTGGACAGCCACCGGAGCCGCAGGAGCTGCGCCACCCGGACGAGCCGAGGGGAACGGCTGCTGGGGGTCCAAGCGGTCTAATCGGTTAGTAATAACAATTAACTGATTTAATATCACCTGTTGCTGATGGGCTATTAAATCCACCCGAGCCTCGAGGGTGGAAAGACGGCGTGTGAGCCCGCTGTCTGCCGAGCCGCTCTGCTGAAGCCGTACTGACATAATGCACGGCTCAGGAGACACACACGCAGGCTCAGGATAGATTTAACAGCTTTATTAACAACAGGGGTGTGTGTGGCTGCGTGTCTGTGGAATAAGAATGTATTGGTGGTGGCGTCTGCGTCAGGCACGGGGGCAGGAAGCCGTACAGCCGGACAACCCTATGGGAGAGAGCAGAGGGAGAAGGGTAACGGGCACCACACCAATACAGGGAGTTATGATGGTTAGCTGGCTTACTTGGTTATGACAGGTGGCTGGCGTCGACAAGGGCGAGGCCCGGGAGACAGCAACCTGCAGTACCTGTGGCAGCAGCGTAGAGTCAGCGGCGAGATGAGGAAGTCCGCCGCCGGGAATGTCCACCTGTGCACAGGGGAAGGCTAGAGGAGAGAGGTAAGGGGAGCTTACCCAAATAATCTTCGCTAGTAGGTTTGAGATCCGTAGTAGCAAAGGGGCCGAAGTTGAGAGACGGCTTCAGGCTGAAGCCCAGGGCAGAGTGGATTAAATACCCCGCCGCTGATGAGGAGCAGGTGTGCGCGTGGCTGGCGCCGCTGATGAGCGGCGAGTCATGACACCCATGGGCTGTTTGAACGCCTGATGATGCCCAACCTCTCCAGGTTGGCGAACTCCTCACGCACTATGGCCAGTTTAGCTGCGTCCAAGCGCCGAGGTTTTGCAAAAACGGGCGGCCCGTGGTGGTGAATAAAATGCTCCACCCCGTGCTTAGCGATGCTGCCGAAAATTGTCGGGACAGTGAGTGCTGGGAACTGAGTGAGCAGTGTGTGGAACTTACCCATGCAGCTGTGACGTGGCTTGTTGCTGTTGGCCGGGTCACTCAAGCTATACAGGGGAGAGATCAAAGGACAGTGCATTAACTAGGCGCCTGTTAGCGACATCAACCAACAAACCTGTGTACACAAAAAATCAGCCCCCAGTATATGAAATTCAATGCTGCTATGACAAAAGTCCACTCAAATGTACGGCCGTGTAGAGACAGGAGTACAGTCTTCTCACCAAAGGTCCTAATCTCCGAGCGTTTGCTGCTGCCATCTCGGGGCCGCTAGATCCTGCCAGCCGGTCAGCATAGGTCGGCTGGATGAAACTCTTGGCTGGGCACCGGTGTCCACGAGGGAATGCCTCCCCGAGCATGCATCCGTCAAGTAGAGCAGGCTTGTTCTCCTCCCTGAGGGTCGCAGCTGCTACCGACCCCGGACTTGGCGTTTCCCGAGCGCTTAGACTGGCAAGGTGGTATACATTTGCGTGCCCTCTCTGCGAAGCGGCGGTGGTATGAAACAAAGGGTGTCTCCCCCGTGTTCCTTGGTCCCGCTGCTGCTGTCGTCGGTGGCTCTGCTGCTGCCGTCGAAGGCTCTCCTTGTCTCCTCCGCCGTCGCACCGAGCTCCGTCGCTGCCGCCATGGTCGTGAACTCTCTGCTGGTGATGATGTTTGCTTCTCGGCCAGCGTACGATAGTCCCGCTTGGCCAGCAACGGCGAATTGGCCAGGGTCGCTCTCGTCGCTGACGGAAGGTTCTGGAGGAAGAGGTGGGTAAAAATGAAATGGTCGTCGTCCGTGCCCTTTAATCTCAGGCATCTTCTCCATCAGGTCAATGGCCGACCCATCTCCTAACCCAGTCCGCATCAGGAGTCTCTCCTGCTCTCTCACCATCCGAGAGTGTGTAGTGCTGGATGAGTTGCAGCCTTCAGCACACCGTACTTGTCGTTGGTTGGTGGCTGATCGAGCAGGCTCTCCACGTGCTGAGCCGTGCGGGCGTCGAGCGCTGCGACCACATAGTGGAACTTCGTGTCATCCGCCGATATCCCCCGGAGGGCGAACTGCGCCTTAACTAGGTGGAACCAGGAGTGCGGATTGTGCTGCCAAAAATCCGGTAGCTTGACTGCAACAGCACATGCTTGGCTGGGGGCTCCCAACGAGGCTGGCTCCGGGGATCTTTCGTTGTGTTCCATGATTCGTCTTGGGTCACCAGTGTGGAGCGTGTAAAGAAAGAGGCGGATTTGGTTCAGGCGATTTATTACACGTCTCACACAAGAAGCACAGACAGAATGGCATCTCAGCAAAGACTCTTCTCTTAAATACTATGGGCATTCTTCTAGAAGCTTCTAACACACAAAGGTCACATTGCATTCACTTCCTTAATCCTTTACCATCTTCTAGAAGTTTCTAACACACAAAAGGTCACACTGCATTCATCCTTCACACCTCCCTGTTATCTCACCAGGAAACCTCTGCTCTTTGATCTTGTCCAAGATGCTACACAATTATGCTTTCCCCATGTGCCGCCATAACATAATCCATTAGCCCAGGGGTTGTACGCGGTGGTGTGGTGGATTTTGACCCCCAGGTTATCGGTTATCGCGGACCAGAGCTCCAAAACCAATTGCAGACCCCCGTCGGAAGTGATGTCCGACGGGGGTCCAAACCGTGCAATCCAAGCCGACAAAAAAGCACAAGCAACCTCAGTGGATATGGTGGAGGTCAGCGGGACCACTTCAGGCCAGCGCGTGGTTCAGTCCACGATTGTCAAAAGGTGCGTGAAACCTTGCAACGGCAGAAGGGGGCCCACCAAATCCGCATGGACATGGTCGAACCTCCTGGCCGCAATTTGAAAGGGCTCAAGGGGGGCTGTGGTGTGTTTGTGCACTTTGGCCCACTGGCACGCAACACACGCTGCAGCCCATTCTTTCACATCCCTGCATAGGTGAGGACAGACAAATTTCTCCCCCACCAGTTTAACTGAAGCGCACATGCCGGGATGTGAAAGGGAGTGTGGATGGACTCAAAAATATGGCGGCACCAAGAGCTCGGAACCACCGGGTGCGGGTGGCCGGAGGAGATGTCGCAGAGCAAGGGGGGGGGCACCCTTCTTGCACCACCCTGCTCTCCAGCTTTAACCCCGTAGGCACGGACTGGAGCGCACAAATGTCTGCGTCTCCGGTTTGCTCAGCGGCCATGGTGGAGAAATTTATTCCCATGTAGGCTAGGGAGACTAACGCACATGACAGGCAGTCAGCCACGACATTATGCTTACTGGCTACGTGTTGAATGTTGGTCGTGAATTCCGAGATCACAAAAAATGTTGTTGCTGCCGAGCCAACCATGGTTCCGAGACTTTGGACATTGCGTACATTAGTGGTTTATGATCAACAAACACGGTGAGCTCGCGCCCCTCGAGCCAAAACTGGAAATGGCGCGTCGCCAGGTGGACAGCCAACAACTCTCGGTCAAATGTACTGTATTTGTGTTCGTTGTTGCGCAAAGTACGGCTGAAAAACGTGAGTGGCTGCCACGAACTGGAGACGTACTGCTCCACCATTGCCACTATGGCAACGTCAGACGCGTCTGTGGTGAGTGCTATCCGCGCTGACAGGGTGGGGTGGGCTAGCAAAGCCACGTTAGTGAGCGCTGTTTTGGCATTTGTGAAAGCCTGGACCCACTTGGGGGTCCAGCCAATGTTTTCCACGGGCTTCTTTTTTTTGAGTGCACCGTACAGTGGCTGCAGCAGTTGGGCTGCCCGGGGGGAGGAAACGGTTGTAAAAATTCACCATTCCCAAAAATTCCTGCAGCGCCCTCACGGTCTGTGGCCATGGAAAATCTGACACCGCGTGTACTTTATCTGGCAGTGGAACCATGCCCTCCGGAGAGATGCGGTGGCCTAAAAAAATCAATCACTGGCATCCCAAACTGGCACACTGCTGGGTAACAATAAGCCCGTGCACTTCGAGTCGCTAGAAAACTTGTTTAGGATGGTTGAGGTGCTCCTCTTCTGATGTGCTAGCCACCAAAATGTCATCTAAGTAGACAAAAACGAAGGGCAAGTTGCGGAGCACCGCATTCATCATTCTTTGGAATGTTTGCGCGGCACCCTTTAACTCAAATGCCATATGTAAAAACTCGAAAAGGCCAAAAGGAATTATTACTGCTGTTCTGGGAACGTCCTCCGTATGCACCGGGACCTGGTGGTAACTGCGGACCAGGTCTACTTTTGAAAAAATGCTCGTCCCGGCCAGGTGCATTGAAAAATCCTGGATGTGCAGGATGGAATACCGATTGTGTTCAGTAGTGTTGTTCAAGCGCCATAAATCGCCACACAGTCACCATAACCCATCAGCCTTGGGCACCATGTGAAGTGGAGATGCCCACGGACTGTTGGAGCACCTAACGATGCCTAGCCGCTCTAAGTTAGCAAACTCCTTGTGCGTGCTGGCTAGTTCAACCGCGTCAAGACGCCGAGGGCGTGCAAACACCGGCGGACCTTTCGTTGTTATGAAATGCTTGACCCCGTGCTTGGTTACTGTCACGGAAAAAGTGGGAATGTAAGTGCTGGGAACTGTGAAAGCAAATTCCAAACTGGTACTTCGGTACTGGTACTGGTACTGGTACTTCCATACTGGTACTTACCCCCCGGAGCTAGAATGTTAGTGTGTGTTGGTGGCTAAACTCCCTGAGCTGTGCAGGGCAAGGAAGAAAAAGAGAAAGCGTCCACTAAATGTCTGTTGGCAACATCGACTTACAGTCCACAAGCACATAAAAAATCACTGCCTAAAATTGGGACCGAACATGCAGCTATCACAAAGTCCCACTTGAAATTGCATCCATGTAAGCACACCGTCAGCATCCTTTCGACAAACGTCTTGATGTGGGATCCGTTAGCGGCCATAAGCTCGGGGCCGCTGCCTTCTGCCAGCTTGTCCACGCTGACCGGCCGAATGAGGCTTTTCTGGGAGCCAGAGTCTACCAAAAAAAGTCTTCCAGAACGTGTGTCCATGATGAAAAACAGCTTATTCCTGTCGTCAATGGTCACAGCGACCACTGATTGCTGGCCGCCTCGTTTACCGGCTTTCTTGAAGTGGCACGGCGGCAGACAACATTGCACTTCCTTCCCAAAACGGTGGTGATAAAAACACAACAACCCATCCTGCTTCTCCTGGTAGCTGTCCCAGCCACTATTGTTGGCCCCTTGACCCTGCTGGATTCCTCCGTGGGTTCCGGTGCCGCTGCGTGCAGGATGATGCAGTCTGCTTCTTGCACCAGCGCGCGGTAGTTCCTGGTCACCAACAGTGGTGAGTTAGCAAGGATCACTCTCACTGTAGCAGGTAGGTTTCTGAGGAAGAGGTGGGTGAACAGGAAGCAGCTGTCTTCCTTCCCCATCAGCACTAACATGCTCTCCATCAGGTCCACAGCTGATCTGTTACCCAACTCTGAGTGCGTGAGTTTTTCTGCTCTCTCCCTGTCCGAAAGGGTGTAACGTTGAACCAGCATCTGCTTCAGCACGTCGTATTTCCCTTGGGCTGGCGGTTCTTGGAGCAGGCACGTTACTTGCTGTGTGGCGCGCACATCCAGTGCAGCGACCACATGATGATATTTTGTGTCGTTAGTAGAGATCCCGCAGCGTGCGAATTGGGCTTCCACATGTAAAAACCAAGTGGTCGGATTGCAGAGCCAAAAGTCCAGGAGCCTGACTGTGACGCTGCGCTGGTGTGCTCCCTCTGGGGTGTCTCCACGGAGGTGCTCGGCTCGTTCTCCATTGCACGTCTTAAGGTCACCAGTGTGGAAGATGAAATCAGATGAGACAGCGAGCTGGAAGACACACCAACTTTATTCAGTCCTCCATCACAAAAAACAGAATATCATGTCCCTGGGTCTGTGGGCACTCACCTTTATACCTCTTTATTCCCACCTTGCAGACCTGGGGATAAAAGACATTACACACAGTACACAAAGGATGTCTGGCACATCAACATACAGAACACAAAGTGCTACTTATTATCGTCTATCACTCCCCTGCAAACTCCGGTGTGACTCCTGTCACCGCGGGGGTCGACGACTCCCTTTTGTTACATCTAAAACCCTTTTGTCCTTTTATCCATCCCTCCCCCCGACCCCCAGCTCTGGGTGGAGAAATCTTTACTCTGTGCCCCCATGGTGTCAGCATTTAGCCCAGTGGGTCTGACTTTGATTTTGGAATTTAATTATATTGGCATTATTTTAAATTAATTCAATTATTCATTCATTCATTCTTCTTCTTCCATTTAATCCTTTTCGGGTCGCGGGGGGGCTGGAGCCTATCCTAGCATCTTTGGGCGAGAGGCAGGGTACACCCTGGACAGATTGCCAGTCCATCGCAGGGCCAACACAGAGAGACAGACAACCATTCACTCTCACAGTCATACCTAAGGACAATTTAGAATCCCCAGTTTGATGCCATTTAACTTAACTTGCATGTTTTTGACATGTGGGAGGAAACCGGAGAGATCCCGGAGTAAACCCAAGCAGACACGGGGAGAACATGCAACTCCACACAGATCACTGTTGGTCGGGGGGCTGGGATCGAACCCAGGATCCCCTGGCCAAGGGTGAGTTGCTGTGCTGCCGCAGTGCTAACCACTCCACCACCGCGCCGCCCTAATTCAATTATTTGTATTTTTAAATGATTGAGAAGTCACTTAAATATATGGGAGAGTTTCATTCACTGTGCTGTTTTTACTGATTGTGAGTCCTCAATTCACATAAGATAAGATTTATTTCTTTATTTATTTTATTTAATATGGACATAACAAATTACATTAGTACAATCACAAGGAGAGACCAGATGTTTTGCATAGGTGTATATAGCACAAGTGCTAATTCTCAACACCAGTCCATAGGTGGCTTATATAGGTCATAAATTAGGCTGTATATACAAAATTTATAAGCTAATTAAAATTACAAATACATTACAAATTATAAATAGAGCAAGAGATCCATGATCACAACAAACATAATAATTCAGACTAGATATGTACACATTGCTGGTGGGATTTTAGCCAATCTTTAACGCCTCTGTTGAAGAGGTTGGCATTTGTCTCCAATTTTATGTGAGTTGGCAGAGAGTTCCATAAGTTTGCCCCTTTTATGGAGAAAGCAGACTGACCAAATGAAGTTCTAGACATGGTGACAATGCAGTCACCGTTGATGGAAGCTCGTGTACATGCTCTGCTAGAGCTCGAGCGTCTAGCCACCAAACCAGAGAAAGGAGGTGAAACAAGATTGTATAGACATTTAAAAACCAGTCTGATATTACAGAAGATAATAAAATTTTCAAAAGTAAGAAGATTGTGCTTGGCTAAAATACCACAGTGATGCCACCGCATTGGTTTGCGGTCCAAGATTTTTATAGCCTGTTTATATATTGCAGTTATGGGTTTTAGTGTAATTTGAGATGTTTGTGACCAAGATGTGATACAGTATGACAGATGTGAAAGAATCATCGCGTGCATATATGTATGAGCAGCTCTGAATGACAAATCCCTTCTAATGAAACGGAAGCAATTTAAATTGGGTTTGACCTTCTTACAAATGTAATGCACCTGCTTGTCGAATCGCAGGTTCCTGTCTAGAATGATCCCTAAGTACTTGACCTCATTCACTGCAGTAAGCACCTCATTTCCAATTTTAACATCAAAAACATCATTCATGGGCCTGTTTCTAATAGAGATACACATAGCAACAGTTTTTTTGACATTCAAGGTTAAATGCGACAACACAAGCCATTTAGAGATGTTCTGTAAAACCTGGGTCAGGTGCTCAGCTGCCATGCTAGCCGTTTTGGCAGACAGATAGATTACGGTGTCATCAGCGTACATCTGGCAGTTGGCACCTGAGCAACTATCGGGCAAGTCGTTGATGTATATTGTGAACAACAATGGCCCTAATATAGATCCTTGTGGTACTCCCATGTTATTTGTGAGCAGCCCAGATTTCTCCCCATTGACCTTGACACATTGTTCTCTCCCCTCCAGGTATGACTTAAACCACTGTATTGCCTCAGTTGAAATCTTTTCCAGAGCTCCGCCATCATGGCTCTGCAGGAGGCCAGCGAGGCCTACCTGGTGGGTCTCTTCGAGGACACCAAACTGTGCGCCATCCACTCCAAGAGGGTCACCATCATGCCCATAGACATCCAGCTGGCCCGCCGCATCCGCGGAGAGAGAGCTTAGACTTTCTGCTGCACATCCACCAACCACAATGCTCCGCACTGTGTGTATATATATATATATATATATATTTATTTATTTATTTATATTAATATGTACATATGTATACTAGCTGCTCTTGTTTTTTCTTGCCTTCTGATTGTTGCTCTGAGTGTTGCTATCCCTGTGCTGTTGCAATCCTGGAATTTCCCCATTGTGGGACTAATAAAGGCTTATCTAATCTTATCTTATCTTATCTTTTAACTTCGACAAAAGGACAGTGTGGTTTACCGTGTCAAAGGCCTTTTTTAGATCCAGAAACACGGTCCCCACAACATGCCCCTTAACCAGTAAAGCCTTGACCTTCTCAATAAAATAACAGTTAGCTGTTTCTGTGGAATACTTAGGTCTAAACCCAAATTGTTGTGAATAAAGTATTTGGTTGGACTCTAAATGTTCTATCAATTGATCAGCAACAATCTTCTCCAAAATTTTTGAGACTACGGGCAATATGGCAATCGGCCTGTAGTTGCTTGCTAAGTCCTTGTCTCCCGACTTATAGACCGGGGTAATTACTGCTGTCTTCCAATTCTCTGGAAAGGTATTTGTCCTTATTGACAAGTTAACGAAATGAGTAATAGGCTCCAACAGACTATTCTGGTGTTTCTTAATTAAGGCAGCATTTAAGTTATCAACATCCTTTGCCATAGAGTTATTCATTTTCCCAATAATCTCTTTAACTGCATCACTGGATACCTCATTAATGCGAAAACTGTTGTGAACATTAACATGCTCCTTAAAGGATAACTCAGGTGGTCTAAAATAACTTGCCAATTTATGAACGGATTCAGTGAAAAAACAGTTGAAGACAATGGCCATGGACTCATTACTATCAATGAGGTTATCATCTACCTTGAGACTACTTATTTTTGAATGCTTTTGTTTACTCGAATTTGTTAATCTATTAATGTGTTGCCAGAGTTTAGAACTGCTCCCATTGGCTTCCTCAATTAGTCTAAGGAAATAATTAGTCTTAGCTTTCCGAAGCTCAGACACCACTTTGTTCCTTAGACTAGTGAAAATGAAATGGTCAGTGTTGGTTTTATTGACCAGAGACCTTTTGAGAGCAAGATCTCTCTTTTTCATAAGCTGAAGAATGTCCTTATTAAACCATGGGAGGGAGCATTTCTTAGGTCTGCTTTTCCAGGTTCTTGTGTATTTACTAAGTAAGTTGCTTAAGGTTGACATAAAATTACTGACACTACTCTTTAAGTTCGACACTTTGGTTACATTCTCTCAATTTGCATTCATTAAGTCCTGTTCAAAGTGAGCCATGTTTGATTTAGAAATACCTGTTGTGAACCTAGATTGATTTTCATTTTTAATATGGTGGACAAGGCGTTGTTTTGATAGCTTTCTTACAACCAGCGTCATGTTGTGATCTGAAAGTCCAGTAATCAAATTGTGGTAGACTGCAAGTCTAACTTAAAACATTACTGGCACATGCCTCTAGGGGGAACTACCTTTATTGTTCAGCACTGCTACTAAGGGGACACATTAGAATAAGAGTGTGAAAACCCCGCGCAGAATCCATGTTCAGTCTATTATGTGTGTTGCAGAATAAACGGCAGAGTTAGCCAAAGAAATAACTCAAGTGTGATCATTGCTACACGGTAGGATATCACACAATTGGCGACGAGGATTAAAAGAAAAAAATCAGCGGCGAGAAACAGAGAACATTGCGAGTGTGGCGAACTCAAGTGACTCCAGTAGTTCGAGTGCAAGTTCAGAGGAGGAAAAACGAGGTTTCCCCACCACGACGAGCAATGGCGGCTGTAATCGGAACGGTAACCCCTTTTGATAACTCGACTCAGTCATGGGAAGAATATAGTGAAATGTTGGACTTTTTCTTCCAAGCTAATGACATTGAGGAGCCAGACAAAAGGAAGGCTGTACTGTTGAGTGGAGTTGGTGCAACTACTTACAGTTTGTTGAGAAATTTAATAAGCCCTGCATTACCGAAAGATAAAACGTACGACCAGCTTACTGCTGAGCTTCAGAAGCACTTCAGCCCCAAACCGAGTGAAATCGTGCAACGATTCAAATTTAATTCACGCATAAGGAGGAACACTGAGTCCATAGCAGAGTATGTGGCAGAATTGAGGAAATTAACACTGCACTGTGATTACAAAGACTCATTGGAAGAAATGTTAAGAGACAGACTTGTGTGTGGAGTGAATGATGACCGAATGCAACGGCGACTTTTATCTGAAACAAAACTCACTTTTGCGAAGGCTTTGGAATTATGCCAAGCGATGGAAACAGCATCTAAAGATGTGAGAGAAATGCAAGGGAAGCTAACAGAGGACACAGCAACGCATGTTCGTGTGCCTAAGACCCAAGTAGGTGTCCACAAAGTGTCGACTGACAAAAATCAGCACAAATTCCCCAGTTGTTATCGCTGCAAAGGCCAGCACAATGCCACCGAGTGCAAATTTGCCACTGAGCTGTGTCATAATTGTGGCAAGCGAGGGCACATTAAGAAAGCATGTAGAATAAAGGTGGACAGCGCACAGGTGCTGAAAGCGACAGTTAATGGGCAAAAGTATGAAAACAAGGGCCCAGGAAAGGAACAGCGAGCGAATCAACTGAGAGGGGAGGGAGAAAGTGATACAGAAGACATGGGTTTTCACACAATTTACAACACGTCAGAGGAGCTGACCAAGGTAGCGCCCATCACGCGTACCATGAATGTTAATGGAATGAAAGTAACATTTGAAGTTGATACAGGCTGTGGAGTAACCATATTAAGTAAACAGCAATATACACAACTGTGGAAGAAAACAGACACAGCAGAATTAAATCCCTGTTCATTAAAATTAAAAACATACACAGGAGAGAAGCTAGACGTGCTAGGCATGGCACAAGTGAAGGTGCAGCACGAAAACAAAGAAAAGGACTTACCTGTAGTAGTAGTTGGGAGCGAAGGACCAAATCTACTAGGGCGAAGTTGGCTACAAGAACTGGCCATGATTGATCAGTTGGTGAATAAAGTGGAATCTCAGCCCAAATTGCAGCTGGAGGAGATCCTCGAAAGACACGCTGAGGTGTTCAAAGAAGGCTTAGGACAGCTAAAAGGTGTCACTGCAAAGATTAATGTGGACAAGGAGGCCCAACCACGATTCTGCAAACCCCGACCGGTACCCTATGCAGTCAAGCCACTGGTTGAAAGCGAGCTACAGAGGCTGCTGGATGACAAGATCATTGAGCCAGTGCAGGTTGCAGAATGGGCGGCGCCCATAGTCCCAGTGAGAAAGCCGGATGGCTCCATTAGAATATGTGGAGATTACAAACTCACTGTCAATCGAGCATCACGGGTGGATCAGTATCCAATTCCTAAAGTGGAGGACCTCTTCGCACAGCTGAACGGCGGCCGACACTTCACGAAATTAGACATGAGTCACGCTTATCAACAAGTAGTCCTGGAAGAAGAATCAAGAAAGTATGTAACCATCAATACACACAAAGGCTTATATACCTACACACGCTTACCATTTGGAGTAGCTTCCAGTCCTGCTATATTCCAGAGAACTATGGAGGGCATCCTAGGTGGAATTCCGAATGTTGCCATTTATTTGGATGACATCCTTTGTACAGGACCAAATGAACAAGAACATCTGAAAACGCTGGAGGAAGTGCTTCAACGGTTGGAGAAAAGCGGTCTGAGGTTGAAAAGAAGCAAGTGTGAGTTCATGGGAAAAGAGGTGGTGTTCCTAGGCCACAAGATCAACGCCAGTGGTCTACACCCTCTAACAGACAAAGTGGAAGCCATTGCGGAGGCGCCTGAGCCACAAAATGTTACTGAGTTAAAAGCCTACCTGGGCTTGTTGAACTATTACCATAGGTTCCTCCCAAAGCTCTCCACGCTGCTGGCACCACTACATACCTTACTTAAGAAGGAAGAAAAATGGTCATGGGGGGTCAAGCAGCAGAAGGCGTTTGAAGAGTCCAAAGCGCTACTTCAGTCCTGTAGTGTGTTAGTGCACTATGATTCAAACAAACCACTCATCCTGGCGCGTGACGCATCACCCTACGGTGTGGGTGCTGTACTCTCTCATCGTATGGAGGATGGCTCAGAGAGACCCATAGGGTTCGTCTCAAGAACTCTTAGTGCAGCTGAGAAAAACTACTCCCAGCTAGACAAGGAGGGCCTTGCAGTAGTATTTGGTGTAAAAAAATTCCACAAATACCTGTACGGGAGACAGTTCGCTATAGTGACTGACCACAAGCCACTAATTTCACTGTTCAGTGAAATGAGAGCCATACCCCAGATGACATCTCAGAGAATTCAGAGATGGGCCGTTACATTAGCAGCATATGAGTACACCATCGTTTACAAAGCCGGACGGGACCATACGAATGCTGACGCGATGAGTAGGCTACCCTTGGATGGAGGAAGAGACAGCACGCCTGAGGAGGAGGAGAGAGTGCTATTGTTTGAAGATATCGGCGTGCCCCTGGTGAACGCACAACAAATAAAGAAGTGGACAGACAAAGACCCTGTTCTAGCAAGAGTGCGAGAATACATCTTGCGAGGATGGCCGAAGATGAACAGTCCTGAGTTCATTCCCTATGCCCGACGACAGGATGAGCTCAGCACCCAGGAAGGTTGTATCCTGTGGGGAGGACGCGTGGTTGTTCCACCACCTGGTAGGAATGCCTTACTGCAACAACTACACCAAGCACACCCTGGCATCACTCGCATGAAAGCGTTGGCGAGGAGTTACATGTGGTGGCCCAACATGGATGCAGAGGTGGAGGCGCTTGTGAAGTCATGTGCGGCATGCCAGGAGAACAGGAACAGTCCTCCAGCAGCCCCACTACATCCCTGGGAAGTTCCAGATAAACCATGGAGAAGAATTCACATTGACTACGCAGGTCCATGGATGGGAAGAATGTTCCTGATCATAGTTGACGCATACTCAAAGTGGATCGATGCATATTCTGTGAGTAGCTCTACTTCTACTGTTACCATTGAATGTCTTAGAAAGAGTTTCAGCCAACATGGGCTACCTGAAATCATAGTATCAGATAACGGTACATGTTTTATGAGTGAACAGTTCCAAGAGTTTTCTGAAAAGAATGGCATACGTCACATCACGACTGCGCCATACCATCCTTCTTCTAACGGCTTAGCCGAGAGGGCCGTGCAGACGTTCAAGTCACTCATGAAAAAGATGACAGGAGACTCTATTGAAACCCGAATGTCGAGAGCTCTGTTCAGCTATCGAATAACACCCCAATCTACAACTGGCAAGTCACCAGCTGAGCTGTTGTGTGGAAGGAAGTTGAGGTCAACATTTGACTTAATACATCCAGACTTCAGAAACAAAGTGCATGATAAACAAGAGAAACAAAAAGGTTATCATGACATGCATGCTAGAGAGAGAATACTGAGAGAAGGAGACGTGGTCTACACCCGCAACTTTGGCTCAGGACCAGCCTGGGTACCAGGAGAAATAACAGAAAGGACAGGCCCTGTGTCATTCAAGGTGACATTAGGTCATGGACAAGTGGTGAGGCGACACATCGACCAAGTTCGTGGTAGGAGCTCCATTCCCCTGCCGATGGCACCAGAGGTGTTGTCTGACAACCATTCTGAGGAGAGCATCAACGAACCACCACTTCAGGTGATACCTGAGGTACCCGTCTCTGCAGATTCTACGGGCAGCACTGCAGCAGCCGAAACAGTGGAGCAGTCGGAGTCTTCACCTGCAGTTGGCTCACCAGCCGTGAGAAGATCTCAGCGAGCTAGGAAAGCTCCAGACTACTTGAAGGACTATACTTAGTCAGTAGTGAGTTCCCCAGCCACAGGACAAGAATGCGTCCTGGAACCTCACTGGGATGCGGTAGTCAAACCAATTCCCCAGTTATGTGTGTTATACATAAAAAAAAAAAGAAAAAAAAAAAGAGAAAGACATTATGTGTATGGCACATGTGTTTAAGAATAAGTTTAATCTAGAGGGGAGGGATGTGGTAGACTGCAAGTCTAACTTAAAACATTACTGGCACATGCCTCTAGGGGGAACTACCTTTATTGTTCAGCACTGCTACTAAGGGGACACATTAGAATAAGAGTGTGAAAACCCCGCGCAGAATCCATGTTCAGTCTATTATGTGTGTTGCAGAATAAACGGCAGAGTTAGCCAAAGAAATAACTCAAGTGTGATCATTGCTACACGGTAGGATATCACACAAATTATATGTTTTCATGACTCTCTCTGGCCTATTAGTGAAAATCAAGTCAATAAGAGTTTCAGATGTCCTTGTGATACGGGTGGGTTTATCAATCAATTGTACATATCTAAATTTCCCCATAGCTGATTTCAATTTGCCTTTGGTACTTTTATCCATCCAATTAATGTTAAAATCACCGAATACAATACATTCATTACATTTATCACAGATGGAAAGAAGACTCTTGAATTCATTGTAAAACTCAGCACCATGAGATGGGGGATTATAGACTACAACAATGTTAAAATTCATATTTGGTGATAGAATTACATTAAGTCCCAGGCACTCCAAATTTATATTCAGTTCAGGTTCGACACATTTAAGACATTCCCTTATATAAATTAGGACACCCCCTCCTTTGCTTGAGATTCTATCATTTCTATAACATAAATATCCTGGTATACTGACTAGGTCATTTGATACATTACAATTCAACCAACTTTCAGAGATACATAGAAAATCCAAATTAGACTCAATAAGCATATTCCATATCTGATCCATTTTTGGTAATATGCTTCTAATATATAGATGACCTCCTAGCAAACCTTCCTTGATTTGGATTCTGGGTTCCAAATAACTTGTGCGTGGTTTACCGTTTGGAAGAGCTTGTGCTCTCTCTGTTTTGACGATGCGCGTTGATAGGAAGTCCTTTTGTCCCTCGTGGGATCCCGTTGTTGTTTTCATTCTGTCCCAGGTGAGTCAGTGTGATTACAGTCTGATAATACATAAATGCGAACCTCAGGACTCACCTCAGTGACAGAGGCAACAATCCTGGATTCTTCCAACCCTGCAAGTAAGCGGGAATCACTGGATAACATTTTCATTGGCATTCCTCCGGGATGCAACACCGGTCGCCTCGCAGCTGTAGCGCCAGAGCCCAGACGGTTCAACAGGCCATCTCCAGCAGCGGTGGTGGAACATGGCCGATCATCCATCCATGCTTTTTCCTCCAAAACCCTCCGACGGAACTCCTCTTCGGCCAGTCGACTATCACAGGCAGCGTCCGCAGGGGTTCCACAGATGACACCCGGCACCAAATCCCGGGTAAGTTGCAGGGATAATGATGTTGGTTGAAGGGAACCAATTGGCGATTCTAACAGCCTCGGAGTCAAAAACTCCATGCTCGGGGTGGAGATTTGCATGGTTGCAGAAATCGCTTATTGATGGATAGGTCCAGGGTTGAGATGAACGTCCCCTGCTAGAAGTAACAGCAGTAGTAGAGTTTGGGCTATATGCCGTGTGTGCCAGTTGATTGTTCGTCTGCTTGTACCAGTAGTTTTACGTGATGGCTTAAAAATCTGAGCTCGGCCATCATAAAGAACATGTGCAAAGATTGCAGCATAGCCATATCCTAACCAGTTCAGCCGTTGTTTTTCTGATAGAATACCAAGTGGATCCTCGATAATATAATCCATGCAATAAGATAAGATAAGATAAGATAAGCCTTTATTAGTCCCACAATGGGGAAATTCCAGGATTGCAACAACACAGGGATAGCAACACTCAGAGCAATAATTTAGAAGATAAGAAAAATAAGAGCAGTGAATATACATATGTACACATAAATATATAAATATATATACACAGTGCGGAGCATTGTAGCTAGATGGACTAAACAGCATAACCGTCTATTTAGTTACCCTGCATAGTATGAATATGTACCCATACATATTGTCACCCCCCATAGCGACTGATATTGTCCTAGTTGTACACTGGAGGGGACCATTTGTGTAAGTCTGTTGTGTCTTTTGCATTCAATACTATTAGGTTGTCAAGTTTTTTTGCTATCTCTGCGAGCAGCCCTGCTTAGGTTATACAGTCTGACAGCCGTAGGTAGGAAGGACCTGTGAAACCTCTCGGTCAGGCACCTAGGATGATGTAGTCTACTGCTAAATGAGCTCCTCAGTGCGTTCAGTATGTCCTGCATGGGGTGGGACTCGGACTCCAGCAGAGATGACAGTTTAGCCACCATCCTTCTCTCTCCTATCTCCTCCACTGGGTCAAGGCGTTGCCCCAGGACAGAGCTAGCTTTCTTGATCAGTTTGTTCAGTCTCTTCCTATCGGCTGCTGTAATGCCGTTGCCCCAGCAGACCACTCCAAAAGTGATGTCTGATGCCACCACCGTGTCGTAGAATGTCTTCAAGAGCACCCCTTGTACACCAAAAGACCTGAGCCCCCTCAGTAGGAACAGCCTGCGCTGTCCCTTCTTGTAGAGTGCATCGGTATTGTGTGACCAGTCTAGTTTATTGTTCAGATGAAACACCCAGGTACTTGTAGGATGTCACCATCTCAATGTCTGTTCCTTGGATGTTTACTGGTGCCGTGAGGGGTTGTCCTTGCCTGCGGCAGTCCACCACCAGCTCCTTAGTTTTCCTCGCGTTGATCTAGAGGCAGTTCCGATGGCACCAGTCACGAAGTCCTGGATAAGTCCTCTGTACTCAGCTTCATCTCCGTTGGAGATGAGGCTGATGATCGCAGAGTCGTCAGAGAACTTCTGTAGATGGCAGTGTGTTGTGTTGTGTGAGAAGTCCGCAGTATAAAGGAGTGAACAGGAAGGGAGCCAAAATTGTTAACTGGGGCGCCCCCGTGCTACCGATGATCGTGTTGGACACACAATCCCGGGTTCTCACAAACTGTGGCCGGTTAGTGAGGTAGTCCAGGATCCAAGATGACAGGTGCTGGTCCACCCCTGCACACAGCAGCTTGTCCTTCAGGATTATAGGTTGGATGGTGTTGAAAGCATGGAGAAGTCAAAGAACATGATCCTCACCACGTTCCCGGGCTTCTCCAGGTGGGACAGGGAACGGTGAAGGAGGAAGATCACTGCATCCTCCCACCCCATACCATGCTGCTAGAGCGAACTGGCGTGGATCCATCGCTGGTCCTACCAGGGGGCGGAGGTGAGCAAGGAGTAGTCTCTCAGAATCAGGAATCAGAATCAGAAAGCTTTTATTGCCAAGCATGTTTACATAAAAAACATAAACATACGAGGAATTTAACTTGACATTGGGCGCGCTGAATAAGAGCATCTCAATAAGCGCATCTCAATGACACGGCAGCCATGGAGGCGCCTGTCAGCAGTAGAGGGTAAAGAGGGGAATGAGGGGAAAGGGAAGTGACACAATGGGCAGAGAGAAAAAAGCATTGTTAATCAAAATAAAGCTCATTTTATGACCAAAAATTGTGATTACATAGAAAAAAACTCTCCAATGCACAATTAGCAGACAATAGATCACACAAAAACAAAAGTTGAGAGAGACAGTGTGTGTGTATATGTGTCAGTGTATGTATCAGTCATGTGATGTTGTATGCAGTGTGTAGTGTGGGTGTGTCAGTTGCTAGTGACAGCAGAGGGCGCTCCTGGCAGTGGATGGATGTTATAATCATGTGATCTATAAGCAAGTCTATCTCTATCGAGTCTATCTCGATAGTCTATCTCTATCGAGTCTATCTATCTCGTGCTTGCAGATGGCAGAGTTTGAAGACACATGGTAACACTGTCCTTGAAGAGTTTAGTCTGCTGAAACAACAGCAATTGTTTGTCGATTGTTTGGGTTAGCAGAGCCCGCCTCTCCACCTTATCTTCATCGAGGAGGAATGTAAACAGGGCACCAAAAAAAACAAGGTCAAATCTGCACAGTGCACTCAGAGAATAGAATTTTCCTCTCTCATGCGATTCTGTGCTTCATAATTTCCATGTACAGGCTTAAAAAGAAACATTCCCTGGAGAGCACTAGCGACTCGAGATGTATTCCACCATCTGAATCAATTACCATTCAGTTCACCATGCCGCCTCGTGCACTCCCCAACTGGTCGAATTTGGTGAAGGAGCTTGCCTGGGTCCGCATTTGAACAGCTCTCCACCTTCCTCAAATTCTGAAACATCAGGAAACTCCAAAAGCCAAAGTAGAAGTCCTGTGATCATAGCCAATAGATGTCTTCTGCATCTCCAGTCGAATCATACAGACGCATGAGTTCCCAATGTCCATGAGTCTTCCCCTTGGGTCCCCCCTGACCCAATCTTCTTTTAAAGTGGTGACAATCACATTTAAGCCGCTTTCCAGATCCATAATTTCCATAATTTCCATTTAGATTAAGATTCAGCAAAAGAAGAACGACTAAACACAGACAAAAATGCAACATTGCAAGCTGGGATCAGAAGGGAGAGGATTAGGAGGGAGAGGAGGGAGAAAAGCGTCTGCTCTCTCTGAATGCCGGAAGAAGAGGTCTTCATCATGGGTCTTCATCATGTGAGACATCAGGGCCACTGGTCTGTAGCTGTTCAGGTCTTTGGGGTGGGAAGTCTTTGGTACAGGTACCACACAAGATGTTTTCCACAACTGTGGTACCCTTCCCAGCTTCAGGCTCAGGTTGAAGATGTGCTCCACAGTCCCACACAGCTGGTCTGCACAGGACTTGAGGAGCTTCGCGCTGATGCCGTCCGGTCCCGAGGCCTTCCTCGCCTTGATCTTCCTCAGCTCTGTCCTCACCTGGGTCTTAGTGAGGGTCAGGTTGGGGGGCTGTGTGCAGGGAGTGGGGGGGTGTTGGTGGAGTGGGGTGTGGACAGCAGGTCTTGATGACTTTAGAGGCAGCAGTGGTTGGTGTGCAGTCGGGGGGGAGGGCGGTTGGTCAAACCTATTAAAAAACAGGTTCAGATTGTTCACCCACTCCCTGCCTCCCGTGGCCTGGGAGGAGGTATTCTGGAGCCCAGAGATGGTTTTAAAGTTTCTCCAGACCCCGCCAATGTCGCTCTGTTGCAGCTTGTCCTCCATCTTCTTCCTGAAGCTGTCCTTTCCTTCTCTGATCTTCCTCCTCAGCTCCCTCTGTACGGACTTCAGCATCTCCCTGTTCCCCGACCTGAAGATCCTCTTCTTCTCTCTCAGAAGTGTTTTAATCTCAGGATTGATCCAGAGTTTGTTGTTCGAGCAACACCGTATGGTCTTGGTGGGTACGGTGTTGTCCACACAGAAGTTGATGTAGTCCGTGATGGTGTGAGTGAGGCCATCGATGTCCTCACCATGTGGATCACAGAGCTGTTCCCAGGCAGTGGTTTCAAAACAGTCCTTTAGAGCGTCCATTGCCTCCTCAGACCATAACTTCACCGTGCGCATGACCGGAGGTTGTCTGTGTACTAGGGGTTTGTACACCGGCAGGAGATGAACCAAGTTGTGATCCGATCTCCCGAGTGGGGGGAGTGGTGATGAGGTGTACGCCTCCTTAGTGTTTGCATAGAATAAGTCCAGTGTTTTATTGTCTCTAGTGTGGCATGTGACATACTGGGTGAACATGGGCAGAATGGGGGACAGTGAAATATGGTTGAACTCACCTGAGATGACGAGAAGAGCATCTGGGTGTTCTGTCAGCAGCCTGCCAGTTACTGAGTGAATGGCGTCGCGCACTGTCCCCGTGTTCGCCGTCGGATTCGCATAAATAACAATGCAGATCCCGTGTGAGTATTCCCTCGGGAGATAGGTAGGCCGCATGCTAACAGCTAGCAACTCAATGTCTTTGTTGCAGTCTTGTTGTTTAACCGTGATATGTCCCGGTCTGCAGCAGCTGTTATTGACATACATTATCACTCCTCCGCCCCTTGCCTTCCCACTGTCTGGTGTCCGGTCTGCCCGTATTGCGTGGAAACCCTCCAGTTCGATGTTAGCATCTGTTGCTAGTTCTGTTAGCCACGTCTCAGTAAACAACATCATGCTAATCTCTCTGAAGACGCTCTGGTAACGAGCCATAGCCGCTAGCTCATCTGTCTTATCGAGTAGCGATCGTACATTCCCCATAATAACGGATGGAAGGACGGGACTGTACCTTATATTTCTCGCCCGCCGTCTTGCTTCAGCACGGCATCCACATCGTTTCTGTCTTATTTCACCTGGTATGTCGAAGTCTTGCGCTAGCATCATAACATTGCAGCCATATTACACATGGTGGGGGATGGGCAGGACTGAGTATGGGCTCACTTCTTGGTTTCACTTTAGTTTGTGTATTTTGAGTCCTTACAATTCATATTACAATCATACTGCATATATTGGGGGATGGGTAGGACTCAGTGGACTGTCATATCTTGATTTGACCTCAGTTTGTGTATTCTGTCCTCATAATTCATATAACAGTCATGTTACATGTAGTGGTGGATGTACAGGCCTCACTGTAGAATGTCACAGCTTGGTTTATCAGTGTTCTGGCTCAGTTTGTGTATTCGTCCTCATAATTATAATTGCCATAGGATTCATTGTTCAAGTCGTCAAGCCTTGTGATGATTTGATTTCTAGTCAGCCTTGTCTCTTCTAGGTTTCTTTGATGCCATAGGCTAAAAATAGCTAGGCTATGATCTGTGATTAGGATTAGAATTTGTTCAGAATTCACACTGTTGTCTCCATATTTCTGATTGTTTAATCCTACAAACTGAAAACCTTCCCAAAAATGCTTCCCTTGTCTCCAAAGTAATTAATATCTACCAAAAATGTTCACAAGTCAGTTTTTGAAAGTCCAAGTCAAGTTTCCGGTCTTTGATCTCAAGTCCACGTCTGATCACAAGTCTCAAAGCTCAAGTCCAAGTCAAATTTTAAGTCACTTTATAAGATGTAATATCTAAGAATTATTTAAAATATGAACCACATTATCCTTTATCTGTTAGCTTTTAGTAAAAGAACTGGTCAGCAGTTGGATATCATTACTTTAACGATGCACTGCAGTGGCTATAAATTCCCTTAAAAACAAATCTACATTGTCTATGTCTAACCTATGCCCTTATCTCAACAACAACAACAAAAAAAAATTCATTGTCTGACAGTTGTTTGTGAAAATCTTTTCTCTTTTCTTCCTTCAAATGCCAGGATCTAATTTGGCCCACACACATCCCACCCATGAGGGCACTGACATGCTGCCTCATCTCAAGGATCACAGCACACAGAAGTCTGCAAGCTGGCAAATTTGAACAGCCAGTGCCGATCCTGATTGGTTCACCTGTTGTTGTGACATCACAAAAATAGTCTGTCTAAATTTTGCCTTTTCTAAGGGGAGGAGCTTAACTGAACTTTCACAGCAGAAAAACACAGTTGTGACTCTAGAGTGATTTCAGTCTTAATGTGTCTTGTAAGTCATAAAAAACATGTTAGACATGTTAACAAGAAAAAAACTTGATTTTCACCCATGTGTTGCTTTAAACAAGTTGATGAACTTTAATAACACAGTGGAAGTTTCCCTTATAGATTTAGCATCTGCATTTTTCCCAAAATTAGGGTAGACAGAGAGATCGTGCTGGAAAGGATGTGCGCAGCTTTTAGGCTGATTAAGGACAGAGATGGGAATGTACTAATGAGTGATGAGTGTGTTGAGAAAATGGAAGGAGTACTTTGAGGAGGTGATGAATGAAGAAAATGAGAGAGAGAGAAGGATGGATGATGGAAATCCAGTGAATCAGGAAGTGTAGCAGTATACCAAGGTGAAGTGAGGGCACTTACACAGCAAAACAGCCAGTGGTAATTTAACTTGCACAGTGTTAAAACTAACACTATGCCAGTGTTTCTATAATCCTCACTGGCTCAGTGTTAAAATTACACTTTTGATAGCATTAAAAGGCTTAAGCGGAAGAAGATGAATGAATGAATGAATGAATATTTTAACACTTCGTTATTGTTAAATTTCTGACAGTGTTGTTTTATGACACAAAGCAGTGTATTTTTAACACTAACTTGTGTTAATCTTTGTCACTAATAGTGTTAATTTCAGACATCTACAGTCATGTGAAAAAAAATTAGGATACCCGGTATTAGCCTGTGTGTTTTTTAACATTTGACGGTAAGCTAATGATTGCTACTGCTAGTTTGCTTTAAGTCCGCTGTACTGCGTTGTAATGTCTGCAAGTTATTGCTACTAGGTGCAACAAGTGTCCCAACGGCGGAACAGGCGGAGAGGAGAGCGAACTCCCAACGGCTGTGAAGGCGGAGGAGGGCAGACAGTTGCACGGGAAGAAGGGTCTCAGAAAGCCTTGGCAGGCAACCTTTCTACAGGGTGGACCAAGCTCTCGACAGTCCAGCCATGGAAGGCAGTTGGTCTAGGGGAGGGACCCCCAACAAACGTCCATGGCTGAAGACGGAGATGCAGGACCCCTGTGGTGCCACAAACCTCTGCATCACACATATTCGCTTCATGATGAGTCACACTGATGTTGCACGTGATGGTGCTCGTCCTCTGGGGATCCTCCGGGGAGGAAGAGTGCTGGGCCCTCAGCCTCAAAGGGGCCCACCCTCAGCTACCGGAGGTCACCTCACCTCGTCCTGCACGACCAGGGGACGGGGAACGAGGAATGCTACTGGCCGAAAAGAGACGCCAAAGGAGAGGAACGTCAACATCCTCCAGTGGAACGCAGAAGGAGTCTATAACAAAAAAATATCCCTTGCCGAAAGACTCCACTCAGAAGACATTGATGTAGCCTGCCTACAGGAGACACACCTGAAGGAAAACCAACGCTTCAGTGTTAGGGGATACCAGGTCTTCAGGAAAGACAGAAAAGGAAGAACAAAAGGAGGAGTGGCGATTCTTGTCAGAAACGCCATACCAGCACAAGAGTTTGATGTCAGTACCAGCAACCAGGCAGAAATCCATGGAGTTCGAATTATGGTTCACAATGAAAGCATCACGATCTTCAATGTGTACTGCCCTCCAGAGCGAGAGCTCTCACTTGACCAAATGGAACTCCCAGACCACCGATGCTTAGTCATCGGTGACTTCAACAGTCACTCAGAGGCATGGGGATACAGTAAAGCAGATAGAAGAGGAGAGGAGGTGGAAGATTGGCAAGTCGAAAACAGTCTTCTGCTAATGAATGATCCTGATGATCCACCAACGTTCTTCTCCAGGGTATGGCTGAGTAACACCACGCCCGATCTTGCGTTTGCCACCAACGACATGGCCAGGCTGGCAACAAGAACAGTACTTGGCCAGCTCGGGGGAAGTGACCATAAACCTGTGAAGATTGGACTGGACATCAGCTACAAACCACAAGAAGCTAAGACATTCCCCAGGTGGAATTATAAGAAGGCCCAACTGGGTGCGCTTCTCAACACTGGTGGACCGGTACTCTGCGGAGATCTGTCACAAGCAGCAGAACCTCAACAAGAAAGTCAGGGTGCTGAACCATGCTATTCTGAAGGCTGCAAATGAATCTATACCTCGGGGAGCCAGAAAGAACTATAGGCCTTATTGGACAGAAGAGCTCCAGCAGCTTGAAGACAGTGTGGCAGAGGTAAGGAAAAAAGTAGAAGCAGATCCTACAGTAGAAAACAACATTGCCCTGAAGGCGGCCACTGCAAAACACAGGCAGACATTTATACAGGAAGCTCGAAAGAGATGGCAAGAAAAGACAGAGCAGCTCAACTTGGACAAGGATGGCAACAAGCTTTGGAAACTGGCTCAAGCCCTCAACGACGAGAACAGCAAAAGCTCGCCGATCACAGTACAGGCAGATCAAGAACTGCTGACTGGCAAGAAAGCAGCAGACCATTTCATCAACCAGTATGTGAAGACGAGCCATCTTCAGATTCCACCAGAAAGAAGAAAGGTTGTCAGAGGAGCCCAGCGAATTCATCAGAACGCACAGATTGAACCAGTGATGAACTCGCCATTCATTCTCAAGGAGCTGGAGGATGCAATGACAACACTGAAGCTGAAAAAAGCCCCTGGGTCTGACAAGATCACAAATGAAATGTTGCTGAACCTTGGCCCCAAAACCAAGAAGAAACTTCTGCAGCTTTTCAATGACAGTTGGAGATCAGGGACTGTGCCTCAGTTCTGGAGAGAAGCCACGATGATTCCAGTGCACAAAAAAGGCAAAGATAAGTTGTAGGCTGAAAGCTATCGCCCCATAAGCCTTACAAGCTGCATAGGAAAGCTGCTAGAGCGTCTCATCAACACCAGACTCATGTGGCACTTGGAAGGAAAACAACACATCGGCCCAGAGCAAGCAGCCTTCAGGCAGAACCGGTCTACAGAGGACCAAATAACATACATCTCTCAAGCCATAGAAGATGCCTTCCAAGAAAAAAAGCACACCCTCGCTGTATGGATTGATCTAGAAAAGGCGTTTGACAGGGTATGGAAAGATGGCCTCAAGCTGAAACTGTGCCAGTGCGGTATCGCTGGGCGCATGTACAAGTGGATTGCCCAATACCTGCACAACAGAAGAGCCAGAGTCCAGGTCAGACAGTACTCCAGCAAGAAGAAGGTGTTGAGGGAAGGAGTCCCACAAGGAGGAGTGCTCTCCCCAACACTCTTCCTTGTATTCATTAAGGACATCATCCAGAGTTTGCCAAGGAACGTACAAGGTGCCATCTATGCCGATGACCTAGCCCTCTGGTGCAGTGAGGAAAGCATCGTGACTGCAAACTACAGAGTGCAGCAAGTTCTCCGGCTGATCGAGGCATGGACCAAGTCATGGCTTGTAAGCTTAAATGAGAGGAAGACTACATACACCGTCTTCACCCTGTTCACCCAACCCCAGAAGGTGAAACTGCAGATCAACTCCCATGAGCTTCAGGCTGAATATGCACCCACATACCTTGGGATCACCATGGATCGCAGACTGACTTGGAAGAACCAGCTGCACAAGAACCAGGCAAGAGCAAAGATCAGGATGGCCCTAATGAAGAAACTGTCAGGAACAGACTGGGGTGCAGACCAGGGTGTCCTGAAGAAGCTCTATGTGGGGAGGATTCAGCCTGTTCTGGAGTATGGCATGGCAGCAACCTCAATAGCTGCCAAAAGCAACACTGAGAAGCTGGACAGACTCCAAAACCAAGCCATGCGAATGATGACAGGAGCCATGCGCAGTACACCTATCAAAGCGCTGGAGACAACAACAGGCCTTGCACCACTGGAAGACAGAAGAAACGTCAAGGTACTGACCCAGGCCGCAAAATTCAAAAGACTGGAAAACCATCCCATGAAGGACAGACTGAACAAGCCAACAAAAGGGAGACTTAAGAGATCGAGCTTCATCCACCAGAGCAGGACACTTGAAAGGAGAGACCCAGAACTGATGGACCACATACCCACACCAATACCACCCATAGCATCTGTTCCCTCCTGGAACCGACAGAACTTCCCAGCCATACGCACAGACATATCGGGCATTGGGAAGAAAGGAACACAGTCAGACCAAGAGAGGAAGTTGCTGGCCCTGGAGATCATTCAGTCTGCCTACCCTAAAGAGCAGTGGACTCACGTCTACACAGACGGCTCTGCCATGGAAGCAACCAGGAATGGCGGAGGCGGCGTGTACATCAGGTACGCTGATGAGGAGACCCATATTCCCATTGCGACTGGAAAGTACGCCACCAATTTCAGGGCTGAGGCAGAGGCCCTGAGAACAGCAGCGGCCCACGTCAGGGAACATCAAGACAAGGCACACAAGCGGGTCGTCATCTTCACTGATGCCCTCTCTGTCTTGGATGCACTTCAGGACCCCCGACGCAAAGAACTGAATGAACTCGCCCTCACTCTGTCTCAACTAGCAACACAGCTGAACGTATCACTCCAATGGATTCCTGCCCACTGTGGAATCTATGGAAATGAGACGGCTGACAGACTTGCTAAGGAGGGTGGGCAGCAAGACCAGGAAGACAGGCAGGTCTCTTACAGTGAGAAAACCATTATTAAGGCCCTGTCTCACAAGAAGTGGCAGCAGCAACACCCAAACTTCTGCAAGGATGACAACTACTATAGTCTGAGCAGGGCTGACCAAGTCGTTCTGTTCAGACTCCGAACTGGACATAACAGAATGCATGCTCACATGCACCAGAAACTTAAAGTTGGACAATCGGACAGATGCCCATGTGGTACTGCCCAAATGACCAGCGAACACCTCCTCCAAGACTGCCCAGACCACGCTGCACTCAGACGAGCTACGTGGCCTGACCCCACATCGCTGAACCAAAAGCTGCATGGGGACCTCGGGGACCTCCGCAGGACGGCAGCATTCATCAGGGCAGCTGGTGTGACCATCTAGTGATCGACGAAGAAGAAGCTACTAGGTACTAAAATATGTATGCTGTGCGTGTGTGTTTCAGATGGCTCTGTTGTGGGAAATTTACCGCTTCAAACCGTCGGTCTGGGCATTCAAGACAGCCTCTCATTGATGTCACCCCAGCTTCACAAACAATCAGTGGTTATAGAGCTTAAGAATGTCTATAGAAACGTTTAGCTTCCTGTACAACAAATTGCTCTGATCTGAGTGAAAATCATGGACAGACTGTTGAGACATCATGCCATGTACCTGCTCCAGCAGCATTGAGTCTGTGGTGGTATCCAAAAGCTGTTCAGCTGACACAACTTGATCGCCAGGTTGTAGTTATGGGGTTATATTAGTCACAAAATATATATTCAAAAGGTAAACAGTACTGAGTTAGGTATAATAAGATATATTTGACAATTATGATGCATTTTAGGCCAAAACAAACTTGATCTTGTGGTGACACTAAACACAGCAGGGAGACATTCCTCTGGGATTTTCTTCTGGAGCTTTCTTCACACCCAGCAGCAGGGCTGGAAGAAGCAGAGGACAATTTACATGCGGACAGGGAACCACAGGAAGCAGTCAGACGGGACTGTATGCATGTGTCCTCGAGCCAATCAATGTCATGCTAATCATGTGTATTGACCGATGTGTATTAGATGACAATTGATATGCTAATGTGCCTTGCATTCTCTGTCTGTATCATTGTATAAAAGAGCTGACTTTACATGCCTCAGGAGCGCACTCACAGACACACACACACAGCAGAGCACACAGCGCTGCAGTGTGTCTCAGTGATGATGGAGGAATAAAACTCTTAAACCTTCAGCTCACCATGTTACGCCTGAACTTATTTGTTCCTCCACAATCTAAGAATAAAAACAATTTAAATAATGCAGTCACAAGGTTACATGGAAAATACTTGATTTACTAGATACATGTACTGTAAAAATATATATTCTCTGCATCAACAATGTACTATACTTGTATTGATGTAGTATTGCACTAAGAATTTTGACAATAAACCTTTGAAATTTTTGCACATTTGTCTCTTTTGTTTTATGTGTGAAGGTTACCACCAAGTGACATAAATTAAATACTAAAAGATTGGAAAAGTTGTCTAAGAAAAATCCAGCAGTTTGAGAAATCACTTTTGGTTTGATGTAAGTCTGCCAACAGAATTATGAACCATAAAGCAGTTTGTGTTAAATGTTAAATCCCATTAAACCCAAACTCAGGGGTGTCCAACCATGAGCCATGGAGGGCCAAGACCCTGCAGGTTCTCTCTTCTACCCAGTCTCTTCAGCAGGTGTTTTCACTGATCAGCAGTCAGTGGAAGAAATTCAGTGGAATCTGCTGTTGAAGACACTGTTTGGAGGTAAAGCCTGCAGAGTCTTGGCCCTCCATGGTACATGATTGGACACCCCTGCCCTAGCCCATTATGATAAAGTACAGATGCTAATATGGCCCAGAATCCCTCCATATGCTGGTACTATCACTAAAGTCTGCAGTGTCTTCTGCGGTGGCACATCCAACAATACAGTCTTCAGTAAATAAAATAATTGTTTTGGTTACTTTTTCTTAAAAATGAGCCATTATTTTCAAAGTCATTGACAAATGGTTTGTACTGTTGACTCTTTCCCACCGGTGCCTTAACAGACAAAATAGAAAATCATGATGCAAACACATAAGTCACTAAATTGTTTATTACAATCAGCAGCAAATTCCAGATTATTCAGAATGTGCAAAATTCAAACTGTAAAAAAAAAAAATGTGATGACTCGCTCTCAGCCGCGATCATCCTCAGCTGGGCGCACACCTGCTTCTCGTCAGGGCAGGCCTACTTAAATCCACACAGCCCGCTGGCCTGCACTGAGCCGTCTGTCTACCAGGCTATGAAGCACGTCTCCTGTCTTCCTAAGCCATCCCTGACTCTACGCTCAGCCTCGCCATCTCAGCATCAACTCCCGGAGGATCTCTCCATCATCACAAGTAAGCCAACCTCAATTCACCTGTCTTTCCACTGCTTCCCTGTGCACAGGCGGAACCCCGTGGCGGCGGACTCCATCCTCTCCTCACCATCACCGCTGCAAACTGCCACGACATTGGGACCGAGGGCGCTGTCTCCCCTGGACAACGGGCGACCACCATCTCCCTGCAACAAGTAAGCCGTAGTTTACACCTAAGCGTGAGCCCAGCTAACACCCTGCTAACTGTTTGTCTGCTCCGTTTTTAGGGTTGCCAGGCTGCACGGCGCTCTGCTCCCTCCCAGCTGCTCAGAGTCTCCAGCCAGCATACACATACACTCCACAGCGCACTCATGCACTCACACACAAACATTGGGTTAAAATAAAGATAACAAAATCCATTTCTGAGTCCGTGTCTGTTCCCTGGGCCAGCCATTATGTCAGTATGGCTGAGTCAAAACCACCCAGCGAACAGCACGTTAGCACTACGGTTTAAACAACTTAGAGGCTTGTGTGGATCATATTGCTTACCAGCAGCAGATTATCTTAAACCAGTTAACCCAAATTAACGGCCGGTTGGATCGTCTGACTGGACAGCAGGCGCTTCCACCGGCATCCATCGGCGCCACAGCTCCCGCTAGCTCCTCCATAAGCCAGCCTAGCCTAACTCCTCCAACCCGTCTGACTCCGGTTCCCACACCCTCCCACTTTAGTGGAAAGTTAGGGGAGGCACGTGGCTTTCTTCTCCAGTGTGAGATAGTGTTCCAGTGGATCCCAGGCGATCTTTCCCACTGAGCATAGCCGGATTGGTTATGTCACCAACCTCCCTAGAAGGGCGAGAGTGCTAGCTTGGGCTTACACAGTTATGGCGAGGGCAGCTATGCTAGCTTAACATATAGCCAGTTTGTGGACGAGTTCAGCAAGGTATTCGACATTCTGTACCGGGATGATGTGCTCTCCACCCGGTTGTTAAACCTTCGGCAGGCGGGTAGGCCCGCGGCTGACTATGCTGTTGATTTCCGGGTGGTGGCAGCCGAGGTTGGGTGGGGAGGATGCTTCGCTATGTAACATTTTCATAAGGAGCTTAAACACTAGTCTGCGGGATGAGTTGGCCTGGTTGATAGCCAGATAAGCTCTCATCACTCATCTCCCTGGCCATCAGTTTAGACAATAGGCTTAGGGAGCGGGCAGCTGAGCGGAGGCGGTCCGGTCGCTCGAGTGCCCAGACCGTGCGTTTCTTCCCAAGCTTCACTATTAGCCCTACTCCCGTTGAGTCTACTAGGACACAGGAGCCTATGGTAATAGGGCAGACCAAAACTCTCCCAAGCAGAGAAGCAGCACCGTAGGGAGCTGGGGTTGTGCATGTATTGTGGGGAGGAGGACCATGACCTAGAAAGCTGTTCCCGTTCAGCCAAAAGGGGAGGTCCGTGCATTGCAGTAGGGGGACTCACGGACCATCCTCGGCCAAATCCCTCTCCAAGTGCACATTAATAATTAGGTTTACACATAACAGAACTGATTACTGCACTCATGCCCTGGTTGACTCGGGAGCGGAGCAGAGCTTCATCTCGGGGGAACTGGCAACCCGTTTGAAGCTTCTCTGCCGTCCTTTAAAGGCTCCCCTTCGGCTCATTGCTCTGTCTAAGGCGCCCCTGGCTATAGTGGACTGAACAAGCGGCCCCGGTCTCAGTGATCGTCTCTGGCAATCATCGTGAGGATCTCAGTCTGTTTGTCCTGCGGTTGCCTCATCCCCAGTCATCTTGGGCTATCCATGGCTTCAACACCACAACCCATCCTTTGATTGGAGAACAGGAAGTGTTGGTGTCCTGGAGTTCTTTCTGCCTCGGCGCGTGTCTCCAGTCCGCCGCATGTGCCCCGTCCACGCCGTTGGCCTCGCCTGTCTCGCCTCCTCCCGATCTGTCCAGGCGCCCCCTGAGTACCATGATCTAGGGGCGGTGTTTAGTAAGGCCAAGGCGTTGTCGCTTCCCCCCACCGGCCCTATGACTGTGCCATTAATCTCCGGGCTGGGGCTCTGCCTGCCTTCAAGCCGCCTGTACAACCTGTCGGTGCCTGAGCGGGAAGCATGGAGGCCTACATAAGGAATTCCCTAGCTCAGGCATCATTCGCCCTTCCATCTTCGGCGGTGGGGGCCGGGGTCTTCTTTGTTGGGAAGAAAGATGGTCCCTGAGGCCATGCATGACTTCATGCTCTCAACGACATTACCATCAAGAATAAGTACACCTTCCCTTGATGGATATGGCCTTAGACTCTCTCCAGGGGGCCTCAATCTTCACCAAGCTGGACCTCCATAACGCCTACCATCTGGTGCGCATCAGGGAGGGGGATGAATGGAAGACTGGTTTCCAGAGCCCAAGCGGCCACTTTGAATACCTGGTGATGCCGTTTGGGCTGGCCAACGCTCCAGCCGTCTTCCAGAGACTGATCAACGATGTCCTCCGCGACTTCCTGGGGTCTTTCGTCTTCGTTTATTTGGACGACATCTTGATCTTCTCCCGAACCCTGGATGAGCACCGCGTCCACGTGAGGCGGGTCTTGCAGCGTCTCCTAGAGAACCAGCTTTATGTCAAAGCTGAGAAGTGCGAGTTTCACACCGCCAAGACGTCATTTCTCGGCTTCACCATCGCCCACAATCAAATCATCACGGACCCCGACAAGGTGAAGGCCGTTGTGGACTGGCCTACTCCCTCCTCCAGGAAGCAGCTGCAGCAGTTCCTTGGGTTTGCCAACTTTTACCGGCGCGTCATTAACAAGTACAGTGTCATCACTGTCCCTCTCACCCGTCTTACCTCTCCGAAGATGCCCTTTCAGTGGATGGAGGAGGCTGCGGCCGCGTTCGCCGAGCTCAAGACCCAGTTCTCGTCCTCCCCCATCTTGACCCAAGTGGACCCTGCGCTACAGTGCTTGGTGGAGGTGGATGCCTCTGATTCCGGGGTGGGGGCCATGTTGTCTCAGCGTTCTCCAGTGGATGGGGAGGTCCGGCCCTGCGCATTCTTCTCCCGCTGTTTGTCTCCAGCTGAGAGGAATTATGACATCGGGGACAGGGAACTCTTGGCGGTTAAGCTCGTGCTGGAGGAGTGGCATCACTGGTTGGAGGGGGCCACCCAACCCTTCATCGTTTGGACTGATCATAAAAACCTGGAGTACCTCAGGACGGCCAAGTGTCTAAACGCCTGCCAGGCCCGCTGATCCTTATTCTTTGGCCCCTTCAATTTTACCATCACCTACCGCCCCGGGTCTAAAAATACCAAGATGGATGCGCTGTCCAGGCAGTTCTCCCCTGACACGGCGGAAGCGCCCGTCCTTCCCATCCTCCCACCTTCGTGTGTCGTGGGCGCCCTCTCATGGGAAATCAAGAAGAGGGTACTGAAGGTGCAGGAGGCAGAACTGGACCTGGACGGGGGGCCAGGGGGCAAATGGTTCATTCCTTCAGCTGTTCAGGGCGAGGTGATCCATTGGGGCCACTCTTCTAAACTGGCTTGCCATCCGGGGGTGTCCCGCCTGATCGAGGTCCTCCAGAGGTCATTTTGGTGGCCGTCGCTGCGGAGGGACATCACCAATTACATCCGCGCCTGCCCCCAGTGCGCCACAGGCAAGACGCCCTCCTCTCCTCCGGCGGGGCTGCTTCACCCTCTTCCGGTTCCTGGCAGACCTTGGTTACACATTGCCGTGGACTTCGTGACCAGCCTTCCCCTGTCTGATCATCACACCGTCGCGCTCACAGTGGTGGATCGCTTCTCTAAGGCCGCCCATTTCATTCCCCTATCGGGACTTCCCACGGCGAAGGAGATGGCGGATCTGCTGGTGCAACACATCGTCAGGCTCCATGGGATACCGCCAGATATCGTCTCAGATCGGGGGCCTCAGTTCGTGTCGCAAGTCTGGAGGTCTTTCTGTAATGCCCTGGGGGCTACAGTGAGCCTGTCCTCCGGCTATCACCCCAAAGCAACAGTCAGTGTGAGAGGGCTAACCAGGAGCTGGAGGCCGCACTGCAGTGTGTGGCTTCGTCTCACCTGTCCTCATGGAGTTCCCAGCTTCCGTGGATCGAGTATGCCCATAATTCCACAGTGTCATCGGTGACTGGCATGTCTCCATTCGAGGCCTCCCTGGGCTACAATCCTCCGCTCTTTTCCAAGGGGGAGGGGGACATCGCTGTGCCTTCGGTCCAGGCCCACTTGAGGCGTTGTCGGCGGGTTTGGAGGTTGGTCAGACGGCTCTCCAGCGCACGGCGGAGCGTAACTCCAAGGTTGCTAATCGCCGCAGGAGGCCGGCTCCAGCTTATCAGGTGGGTCAGCAGGTTTGGCTCTCTACTAAGCACATTAACCTCAAGGGTGAAAGAAGGAAATTGTCGCAGCGGTTTATTGGCCCATTCCCCATGACCCGGATCATTAACCCTGTGGCTGTGCGCCTGTCTCTTCCTCCCTCCCTCCGCATCTGTCCCACCTTCCATGTGTCCCAGATTAAGCCTTTTTTCTCCAGCCCTCTCTGTCCTCCTCCCAGGTCTCCACCTCTGCCAGTGGTGATCGATGGCGACCCAGCGTGGAAGGTCACCTCCATCCTGAACGTCCGACGCTGGGGTCATGGCCTGCAGTACCTGGTGGACTGGGAGGGGTATGGCTCGGAGTGGCGCTCCTGGGTGCGTCCATCCTTCGTGTTGGACAAACAACTCATCAGGGACTTCCACCGGACGCACCCAGGTAGACTGATGCCAGGAGGCACCCCTCGGGGGGGGGGGGGGGCACTGTGATGACTTGCTCTCAGCCGTGATCATCCTCAGCTGGCCGCACACCTGCTTCTTGTCAGGGCAGGCCTACTTAAACCCACACAGTCCGCTGGGCTGCACTGAGCCGTCTGTCTACCAGGCTATGAAGCACGTCTCCTGTCTTCCTAAGCCATCCCTGACTCTACGCTCAGCCTCGCCATCTCGGCATCAACTCCCGGAGGATCTCTCCATCATCACAAGTAAGCCAACCTCAACTCACCTGTCTTTCCACTGCTCCCCTGTGCACAGGCGGAACCCCGCGGCGGCAGACTCCATCCTCTCCTCACCATCACCGCTGCAACTGCCACGACATTGGGACCGAGGGCGCTGTCTCTCTGGACAACGGGCGACCACCATCTCCCTGCAACAAGTAAGCCGTAGTTTACACCTAAGCGTGAGCCCAGCTAACACCCTGCTAACTGTTTGTCTGCTCCGTTTTTAGGGTTGCCAGGCTGCACGGCGCTCTGCTCCCTCCCAGCTGCTCAGAGTCTCCAGCCAGCATACACATACACTCCACAGTGCACTCACGCACTCACACACAAACATTGGGTTAAAATAAGGATAACGAAATCCATTTCTGAGTCCGTGTCTGTTCCCTGGGCCAGCCATTATGTCAAAAAACTTAGAATGGGTCACACACACCGGCCGCGCTGCCTCACTGAGAAGCAGCTGGGATGTGCCGCTCAGGCTGGTCCCAGTTCAGCAGATCTTCAGCCTGCATCTCTGTAAATAGTGAGGCAAGGTCCAATTTAGGGTGGATCGCTTCCCTCTTGCCTAGACAAAAGACAGAAATGGATGGTGGTTAATTAATGCAAGTTTAAAACATATTTGGGAAATACACTTGTTGCTAAAAGCCAGTGGTGGAATGTGACAAAGTACTTCGTTGTTGTATTTAACCACAATTTTCATGTAGCTGCGCTTCAGTAAAGTAGATTTTACAAGGGCTGGGTTACATTTAAAATCATTTGTTTTTACTGTGGCCTCAGCAATCAGAATGAATTAATACATTCACTTGAATGGAATATAGTACTTTAACTGAGGATGTGCATCACCGAGTATGGAGTTGCTGAGTCAAAATATGGAATTTTTATCAATAAAAGTTTAGACACCGCTCTGTCACCACTGTGTCTCTTCTTGCCCTGGCTTCAAGTGTGGGCGGTGTTTTGTACTTGTATTGCTAAAATATAAAAGGAAGCACTACAGTGGGTCTCAAATATTTGTTATGTGTCCTGCATTTGTTTATTGATGATAGACTATAAACTACACATATAAATTGAATTATATTGATGACTGAACAACTCCCATTCCCCAAAATGCAACATACAGTTATGAACATATCTCACAAAGGATCACACAAGTGATCTGACAAAAAAAATAAATACATTAACAAGCGGTTTATTTTACAGTTGATGTGCCAGTCATTTTCAATTATTCTGTAATTAATATTCACACAATCAAATAAATCTCAGTTCAGTCCCTTTTATATTAAGTGGAAATTGTGCTACTTTGGTTTTGACACTTTACCTATAAAAGCAAAGGATTTCAGTACTTTCCACAGTGGCAAGGTCCGTTGTGGGGTGGCTGCTTTTCCTTTCCTCTTGCCTAGACCAAAGACAGAAATGGATGGTGGTTAGTTTAAGCAAGTTCAACACATATACTGTATAGGCACATCTCAAAAAATTAGAATATCACGAAAAAGTTCAATATTTTTTGTCACTCATTTCAGAAAGTGAAACCCATATATAGATTCATGGACAGTGATATTTTGCAAGTGTTTATTTTAATTTTGAAGATTATGGCTTACAGCCCATGTTAACCAATATTTCAACGGCCAACATTTCTATTTAAGAACTATTTTTTAAAGTTAATTTTATGCAATATTCTAATTTTTTGAGAAACTCAATTTGGGGTTTTCAGGGGCTGTAAGCCATAATCATCAAAATTAAAATAAATAAACGCTTGAAATATATCACTGTCTGTGTAATGAAATCTATATAATATGGATTTCACTTTCTGAAATGAGTGACAAAAAATAATGAACTTTTTCATCATCCATCCATCTTCTACACGCTTTTCCGGAGGTCCAGGTCACGGAGGCAGCAGTTCAAGCAGAGAAGCCCAGACTTCCCTCTCCCCAGCCACCTGCTCCAGCTCTTCAGAGAGGATACTAAGGTGTTCTCAGACCAGCTGCAGACATAGTCTCTCCACCAAGTCTTGGGTCTTGCCCCGGGGTCTCCTCCCAGTGGGACGTGCCTGAAACACCTCAAGTGGGAGGCATCCAGGAGGCATCCTAATCAGATGCCCATACCACCTCACCTGACTCCTTTCAATGTGGGAGGAAGCAGCGGTTCTACTCTGAGCCTCTCCCGAATGACTGAGCTCCGCACCCTATCTCTGAGGTGAGGCAGCAATCCTACGGAGAAAGCTCATTTCAGCCGCTTGTATCCATAATCTTGTTCTTTCGGTCATTACCAAAGCTCGTGACCATAGGTGAGAGTAGGAACGTAGATTGACTGGTAAATCGACAGCTTTGCCTTAGAACTCAGCCTCCCTCTTCACCACAACAGACCGGTACAACGTCGGCGTCACTGCAGAAGCTGCTCCGATCCATTTGTCAAATCTCTCGCTCCATTCTCCCTCACTCGTGAATAAGACCCCAAGATACTTAAACTCCTCCACTTGGGGCAGGAGCCTGTCCCCCAAACCCGGGAGAGGACAATCCACCTTTTTCTGGCTGAGGACCATGGATTCGGACTTGACGGGTGCTGATTCTCATCCCAGCCGCTTCACACTCAGCGGCAAACCCGTCTCAGTAAGAGCTGTAGGTCATTGCTGGATGAAGCCAACAGGACAACATCATCTGCAAACAACAGAGATGAGATCCTGTGGTCACCAAGCATGACCACCCTCCATTCCCTGGCTGCGCCTACAATCAGAATCAGAATCAGAATCAGAATCAGATTTGAATGAATGAATGAATGAATGAATGAATTTATTTATTTCGGATAATACAGTACAGGTTAAAAGAAAACTGTATAATATAACAAACAAGGTCAAATTAGACTCCTTCTACTAAACAATTCCACGTGAGTTATCCGAAATGGGTGATGGCTGAAGCCGCAGCTTATGTTGCCCACCCATATTCCATCCAAGAATTCAAAAGAAAAAAAGAGTAAACATTTATTGCCATTGTTCATGTAGTACACAAACTTAGGAATTTGTCTCCGGTGCAATGCTGCAACATTAAACATGATAAAATAAAAGAAATAAACTATACATGCAATAAAGTGTAGAATAAGAGTGAGTAATACTAGTCAGCAGTTAAAATATATTAGCGAGCAGCAGATAATGTGGAGAACCATATAGTGCAGTCGGTAATGCAGGAAGAAGAAAACAGTGATGATTGACATGAGTCTGGTTGAGCTGCTGTACATAGTGCACGGAGAGACAATAAGTCCACTTAGTGTTCAGCAGTCTGATGGCAGAGGGGAAGAAGCTGATCATGTGACGGGAGGTTTTAGTCTGGATGGACCGAAGTCTTCTACCTGAGGGGAGGGGGGGCAAACAGTACGTGACCAGGGTGTGAGGGATCGGCTATGGATCCGACCAGCACGCCTCCCGGGTCCTGGAGATGTACAGAACCTGGAGAGATGGGAGCTTGCAGCCGATCACCTTCTCAGCAGTGCACACGACGCGCTGCAGCCTTAGTCTGTCCCTGGCAGTGGCTCCTGCGGACCACACGGTTATGGAGGAGGTGAGGATGGACTCGATGATGGCTGTGTAGAACTGCACTAACATCTTGGTGGGTAGCTTGAGCTTCCTCAGCTGCCGCAGGAAGAACATCCTCTGCTGGGCCTTTTTGATGAGGGAGCTGATGGTCGGCTCCCACTTGAGGTCCCTGGTGATGGTGGTGCCTAGGAAGCGGAAGGAATCAGCAGTAGTGATGGGAGAGCCTGTGAGGGTGAGGGGGGGGCAGAGGGGTTGTGACTTTCCTGAAGTCCACAATCATCTCCACTGTCTTCAGAGCGTTCAGCTGCAGGTTGTTGTTGTTGCACCAGGACGCCAGCTGGGCCACCTCTCTCCTGTAGGCGGACTCGTCGCCGTTGGAGATGAGCCCCGATGAGGGTGGTGTCGTCCGCAAACTTGATCAACTTGACAGACTGGTGGCTGGAGGTGCAGGAGTTGGTATAAAGGGAGAAGAGTAGGGAGGAAAGTACACAGCCCTGGGGTGATCCGGTGCTGATGCTAGCAGAGTCTGAGACAGTCTTTCCCCAGCCGCACATGCTGCCTCCGGTCCGTCAGGAAGTCGGGTGATCCACCTGCAGAGGGAGTCAGGCACGCCGAGCAGGGACAGCTTGTCCTGGAGCAGAGCGGGGCGGATGGTGTTGAATGCGGAGCTGAGTCCACAAACAGGATCCTGGCGTAGGTTCCCGGAGTCCAGGTGCTGCAGGATGGAGTGGAGGGCCAGGTTGACTGCGTCGTCTACAGACCTGTTGGCTCGGTAGGCAAACTGCAGCGGGGGTCCAGGAGGGGGGGTGGTGATGGACTTGAGGTGGGGCAGGACCAGGCGCTCAAAGGACCTTCATGATACAGAGGTGGAGCGCTACAGGTCTGTAGTCGTAAGTCCAGTGATCCGTGGGCTTTCTTGGGGACAGGGATGATGGTGGAGGATTTGAGGCAGGACGGCAGCTTGGCATAGCTTAAGGGAGGTGTTAAAAATGTCTGTGAAGACAGGAGCCAGCTCTTTCGCACAGTGTCGGCAGGTGGAGGGAGACACGCCGTCCGGACCGGGGGGTGGGGGGTCTTGCGTGGGTTCAGTCTGGAGAACCTGTTTGAGCATGTCCCTGCTCACTGATGACAAGGGCTGGGGGGGGGGGGGGGGGGGGGGGGGGGCGCCTTTGATGAAGTAGGGATCGTGGAGGCTGTGGAGCTGGAGGTAGGGGGGGAGTTGGACACAGATGACGAGGTGTCAAAAAGGCATAGTGTTGGGACAGTCTTTGACAAAGGGCTTATGTCATCCCTGAACCTTTAGGAGCCTGAGGGCCGATAATTGGTGATTTGCCTCAGTCCTCACCACACAGAAGCCGAGGTCATTAGCAGGAACTGCTGCTGGAGTCTCTCAGAATACACAGAATTAGCTCTCTCAGCTCTCTGTTAAACCGATATTTAAACCTCCTGTAGCAGCCCCTGTCTCCACTTTTCAGCGCTGCTTCCTCTTCTCCTTTCCTGATCTGTCTGAGCTTAGCAGTGAACCAGGGCTTATCATTAGAGTACCTCACCCTGGTGCGCGATGGAAGAATGCTCTCCTCACAAAAGAGGATATATGAGTTCACCAGTGTCCGTGTATTCATCCAGATCATACGTGGCTCTTTAAACATGCCCCCAATCAGTTATTTCCATGCACGTTTCCAGCTGTTCTCCTCAGCTTCACTGGTCCATTTCTTCGCAGTGCTCACAACAGGTTTAGTGAGCTTCAATCTCTGTCTGTATGTGGGAATGAGGGGCCCATCACGTGATCAGATAGTCCGAGCCGAGCGCGGGGAACAGCGCGATATGCGTCTTTCACTGTGGTGTTAAACAGTGGTCAGCGTGTTTATTCTCTGGTGGGGCATTTAATAAACTGTTTGTAGCAGGGAGATCGTGGCTCAGATTGCTCTGGTTAAAGTCGCCAACCCACAATAACCAGAGAGTCTGGAAAAATCCGCTCCGTGTGTTGGATGTGATCCGCGAGCACGCGCTGAGCTTCGCGCGTGTCCGCGTCGGGAGGGACGTACACAGCGACGAGGATGAATGAGGCGAACTCCCGCGGGGAATAAAAATGGCTTGCAGTTAATAAAAAGAAATTCCAGGGCGGGAGAACAGTGTTTGGAAATTACCGTTACATCAGAGCACCAGCTGCTGTTGATGTAGAAGCAGACTCCTCCTCCTGAGGATTTACCGAGAGCTCTGTGTCACGATCAGCACGAAATAGCTGAAATCCCTCGAGGCGCAGCGCGCTGTCCGGTGTATTTTCCCTGAGCCAGGTCTCAGTAAAACAGAGGGCAGCCGAGGAAGAGAGGGTCCTTAAAACACATCAGCAGTTTTAGTTCATCTACCTTGTTAGAGAGAGAATTGGTATTGGACAGAAATATGCCAGGCAAAGCCGTGCGCGTGCCTCTCCTGCGGAGCCGGACGAGAGCGCCCACTCGTCTTCCTCTCTTTCGCCGTCTCACTTTCCGAGCCAAGCAATGAACCAGATCAGCGGCAGGAACTAAAAAAACTGGGAGTAGGTCCGTGGGAGTGAAAGTCCTGATATTTAGAAGCTCAGCCAATTTTTGGCTGTCCAATTTTTATGGACAAATCCTGTCCATAAAAATTATGAACAGGATCAGTGACAAAGGGCAGCCCTGGCGGAGTCCAACTCTCACTGGGAATGAGTCCGACCAAGTGTTGGCAATACGAACCAAACTCTCACAACGGTCGTACAGAGGCCGAATAGCTCATAACAACAAGCCCGATACCCCATACTCCCAAAGCACCCCCCACAAAAAACCACGAGGATCGCAGTCGAATGCCTTCTCCAAGTCCACAAAGCACATGTAAACTGATTGGGCAAACTCCCACGAACCCTCGAGAATTCTCGAGAGGGTAAAGAGCTGGTCCGATGTGCCACGGCCAGGACGAAAACCACATTGCTCCTCCTGAATCCGAGGTTCGACCAATGGCAGGACTCTCCTCTCCAGTACCTTGGCATAGACCTTCCCAGGAAGGCTGAGGAGTGTGATCCCTCTAAAGTTGGAGCACACCCTCCGGTCCCCTTTTTTGAAGAGAGGAACCACCACCCCGGTTTGCCATGCCAAAGGCACTGTCCCCGACCTCCACGCAATGTTGCAGAGGCATGTCAACCATGACAGCCATTCAACATCCAGGGCCTTGAGGTACTCAGGGCGAATCTCGTCCACCCCTGGGGCCCAGCCACCAAGGAGATTTTTAACCACCTTGGTGACCTCAGCCCCTGTGATAGGCGAGTCGTCCCCCTCATCCACAAGCCCTGCTTCCTCCTTGGAAGGCGTATCAGTGGGATTGAGGAGATCCTCAAAGTATTCCTTTCACCGCCTGACGATGTCCCCAGTCGAAGTCAACAGTGCCCCATCCGCACCATACACAGTGTGGACAAGGAGCTGCTTTCTCCTCCTCAGCCGCCGGACAGTTTGCCAGAATCGCTTCGAGGCCGACCGAAAGTCTTGTTCCATGGCCTCACCAAACTCCTCCCATACCCGGGTTTTTGCTTCAGCAACCACCCGAGCTGCACTCCGCTTGGCCTGCCGGTACACCTCAGCTGCTTTGGGAGTCCCACAAGCCAACCAAGCTTGATAGGACTCCTTCTTCAGCTTAATGGCCCCCCTCACCACTGGTGTCCACCACTTGGTTCGGGGGTTGCCACCACAAGATGAACTGACCACCTTGCGGCCGCAGTTCTGGGCCGCTGCTTCAACAACAGAGGTGGAGAACATGGCCTATTCAGACTCCATGTCTCCAGACTCCCTCGGAATGTGGTTGAAGTTCTTCCGGAGGTGGGCGTTGAAGACCTCCTGGACAGGGGCCTCAGCCAGATGTTCCCAGCACACCCTCACTATACATTTGGGTCTACCAGGTCTGAATGGCTTCCTCCCCTGCCATCGGAACCAACTCACCACCAGGTGGTGATCAGTTGACAGCTCTGCACCTCTCTTTACCCGGGTGTCCAAGACATACGGTCGCAGGTCTGATGACACGATAACAACATCGATCATCGACCTACGACCTAGGGTGTCCTGGTGCCAGGTGTACATATGGACACCCTTATGCTTGAACATGGTGTTCATTATGGACAAACTGTGGTTAGCACAGAAGTCCAATAACTGAACACCACTCGGGTTCAGATCGGGCAGGCCGTGATGCAATGATGCGGACGTTGTACCGGTCTGTTGTGGTGAAGGGAGAGCTGAGTTCCAAAGCAAAGCTGTCGATTTACCAGTCAATCTACGTTCCTACTCTCACCTATGGTCATGAGCTTTGGGTAATGACCGAAAGAACAAGATCGCGGATACAAGCGGCTGAAATGAGCTTTCTCCGTAGGATTGCTGGACTCACCCTCAGAGATAGGGTGAGGAGCTCAGTCATCCGGAAGAGGCTCAGAGTAGAACCGCTGCTCCTCCACATTGAAAGGAATCAGTTGAGGTGGTATGGGCATCTGATCAGGGTGCCTCCTGGACGCCTCCCACTTGAGGTGTTTCAGGCACGTCCCACTGGGAGGAGACCCCGGGGCAGACCTAGGACTCGGTGGAGAGACTATGTCTGCCAGCTGGTCTGAGAACACCTTGGTATCCTCTCTGAATTGCTGGAGCAGGTGGCTGGGGAGAGGGAAGTCTGGGCTTCTCTGCTTGAGCTGCTGCCTCCGCGACCCGGACCTCCGGAAAAGCGGTAGAAAATGGATGGATGGATGGATGGATGGACAATTTTGACCCAGGTAGTAGAGAAAATGTCTTTTAATATAGCAGCATGCAAATACTGGGCAAATATTTCACTATTGCTCTCATAGTCCTGACAAGATTAGAGCTCCAATCCCAAAAGCAGATACAGGTTGAGAGAGATTGGCAGTTTAACAATGATTTTGTTTACAAAGTGATTTAATTTAGCAGGAGACAGAGTCTGGCAGCCCTTGAAGAGAGGAGCAGAGGGAGAAGGTGAGTACATTCAGTGGGGATATGGTTGATAATAATATTGCAAATGAATTTCTTACAGCACAGGCTGGAGACGGTGGCACACACTCCAGTTTGCAGATTGAAACAGCAGAAGAACCTGGCTGTGGTCCTCCCAGTAGTGGTGTGCGACACTGTAAGATTTGGTATCGATCCGATTCCAAGTAAATACAGGGCCAGTATCACAAGTAATGATACAATACCAATATTTTTTTAATAATTAAGGTGGATACATCATCAAATTACTAAATCTGAATGAATTTTCATGACCTTTAAGTGTTTTGTGATTTTTCCTTTGGATTATTAATTAGATAAAACCCAGGACAGAATTTGGGCAACGTTTAGAGGTAAATACATACAATATCACTTTCACAGTTAACACAAAAGGGTAATTATATTCAATCAAATGTGAGTCAAATTAAATTCAGTATATTTGTTTCAATTCCAGTAAATGTATTCATTAAATAAAATATTTCAATGGGATAAACCAAGGTCATTGCATAATTTATACCTTTTGAATTGGCTAAAGTTAACAAATGACCAGTTGCACTTTGAAAATTAATATTAACTAATGACGACGATGACTACAATACCTGGATATTCTCTGCCATACTGAAAGGCCTCTGTCAATGATCTCTGCCTCTGGGTCAGGGTCTGTCTTGGCCAGGGGGTGGGGGATTTCTCTCCCCCTCTCTCCATTTCTGTAGCTTGGCATTGTCTTTTGGATGATTTTTCATGTGCTTGTATAATTTAGTTGTGTTACTACTGTATTTCACAGCCTTTTTACAAATTGTACAGTTTGCCGTTGTCTCATTTTCGACCTGAAAATATAGCCACATGGCACTCCTTCTGCTCTGTCTCTATGCTGTATGTGCTGTATGTGTGCCGCAGCCAATGGCTGCTGCTTCTAGCTTGTTTACCTGGCGCTGCTGGTACAAGAGCGAGGAGGAGAGAGTAGGTAAAACCTCTGTGCCTGAGTGTGCCTGCTTCGTGCTGTGACGAGAGTGGCAACACAGACACAGAGTATCAATCTCATTACACTAGTATTGATCAATATCAATACTAATGTTGGTATCAGTATCATCAATATTTGGATCGATCCGCCCACCTCTACCTCCCAGATGTCTCAGCTGCAATGGTTCCAAGGAAGGGGCAATGGTAGTATGTTGCAGGCTGGCCAGGCCTGAACAGTGAAGGGGGAAAGGGGTGAGACACAGGGCACAGTGACGGAGGTAAGTTAACTTAAAGTAGGTGATAGTGAATTGTCCACCAGGAAATCCAGTCTGCCGCACTGGTATGAATTCCTGGGGGAGAGCACAAAACACAGGGTGAAACCAATAGAACTATGTATAAGCAGATGTAAGATAAAGTCCAGGCTGCGCATGAGACGTAGACCAAGCAGGCTTGACAGGAGTTGACATGACGTGCCCAGGCAGAGCAGCAGAAGTGAGTCTCTTTTAAAGGCCCTCCCTGATTGCCTACAGGTGGAGCACGCAGCTGCAGGGAGGAAGCCAGTGAGTGGAGAGAGGTACAAGCAAAGGTGTGCAGCCCTGGAACCCTTACAATTCCACATTAAATGATTTCACCCTTTCGTCCATACTCAATATGATTCAAAGGCGTTGCCTCCCAGTGATATCCTATAGATATCTGCTGTCTTGGAAGTGATTTAGTAATGTTCTTTTAAGAGTCTCTTTGAAAACCCTGTGTTTTGCCTTAAATCTCATGCTCCACATACTATGTATTAGAGGTTTCTGATACAAGATGGATAATAAATCAAAGTGATGTTTTGGGATGAGGTTCCTATCTGGATACAGGTGTTTGAACAACTGATGGTGTTCCATTATTAAATGTTTCAAATGTACAGTCATACCTAGTGTGAGAGACTGACAAAGTATGATGTTAATTATCTGCAGTAAAAGCAGCAGCAAAGTCCAGTTTGGGTTTTCTTCTGTCACATCACCACCAAAAAGCAAAGGAATGTTTCTTACAAGACAGAGTCTGAATGAGTTATATTATTTCCACTACTGTCCAAGTTTAACCTTGTAGGATGATTTTTGTGCTCCAAGTAGCCATGGTCAAAAGCATGAATTCTAGAAAGCACATCAGGTTTTGCCAAAAAAGAGAGATACTCCAAAAGGAACTTTATCTCATACTGAGCTACTCCTTTAAGAATAAGAATATCATGCATTATGTCCACAGAGAAATTATGGCGAACATGAAAGAACTGTAGAGTATTAAGAGGTGAGTTCTGCTTTAAACCAAACACAGATAACTTCTGAGGGTCTGACTGTAGCTCCCTACAATGCATTTCAAGAAGCTCTTTTCCACGCAAGATTATCTTGGGAGCGGAGAAGCCCAGACTTCCCTCTCCCTGGCCACCTGCTCCAGCTCTTCAGAGAGGATACCAAGGCATTTCCAGACCAGCTGGGAGATGTAGTCTCTCCAGCGAGTCCTGGGTCTGCCCCAGGGTCTCCTCCCAGTGGGACGTGCCCGAAACACCTCAAGTGGGAGGCATCCAGGAGACATCCTGATCAGATGCCCAAACCACCTCAACTGGTTCCTTTCAATGTGGAGGAGCAGCGGTTCTACTCTGTGCCTCTCCCGGATGACTGAACTCCTCACCCTATCTCTGAGGGTGAGTCCAGCAATCCTACAAAGAAAGCTCATTTCAGCCGCTTGTATCCGCGATATCTTTCTTTCGGTCATTACCTAACGCTCATGACCATCAGTGAGGCTATGAACATAGATTGACCAGTAAATCAACAGCTTTGCCTTAGAGCCCAGCTCCCTCTTCTCCACGACAGACCGGTACAATGTCCGCATCACTGCAGATGATGCTCTGATCCATCTGTCAATCTCTCCCTTCATTCTTCCCTCACTCGTGAATAAGACCCCAAGATACTTAAACTCCTCCACTTGGAGCAGGAGCTTGCCCCCAACCCGGATAAGACAGTCCATCTTTTTCTGGCTGAGGACCATGGACTCGGACTTGGAGGTACTGATTCTCATCCCAGCCGCTTAATACTCAGCATCAAACCATCCTAGTAAGACCTGTAGGTCATTGCTGGATAAAGCCAACAGGACAACATCATCTGCAAACAACAGAGATGAGGTCACCAAGCATGACACCCACCATTCCTTTGCTCCACCTAGAAATCCTGTCCATAAAAATTATGAACAGGATCAGTGACAAAGGGCAGCCCTGGCGGAGTCCAACTCTCACTGGGAATGAGTCTGACCGAGTGTTGGCAATACGAACCAAACTCTCACAACTGTCGTATAGAGACTGGATAGCTCAGAACAACAAGCCCGATACCCCATGCTCCTGAAGCACCCCCCACAAACTTACCGGAGTGGTGGATCAGTTGGTAGAGCATCCGCCCCACACCCAGGAGGCTGGGGTTCAAATCCCGGCCGGGTCATGCCGAAGACCATATAATAGTGGAATTTCCTGCCGTCCAGCTTGGTGCTCAGCAATAATGGAAGGGAGGAGGGAAATTTGTGGCAGCGCCTTGTATGGCAGCGACCTCTCTCATTCTATATATGTGTGTGATTAACATTGTAGGTAAGAGAAACATAATTTCGTTCTACTGCACATGATTGGCTATATAGATTTGAATGACAATAAAGATGGCTTATCCTTATCCAAAAATCCATGAGCGACACGGTCAAATGCCTTCTCCAAGTCCACTAAGCACATGTAAACTGGTTGTGCAAACTCCCACAAACTCTTGAGGATTGTTGAGAGGGTAAAGAGCTGATCCAATATTCCATGGCCAGGACGAAAACCACATTGCTCCTCCTGAATCCGAGGTTTGACCAACGGCCAGACTCTCCTCTCCAATACCTTGGCATAGACCTTCCCAGAGAGGCTGAAGAGTGTGATCCCTCTAAAGCTGGAGCACACTCCCTAGACCCCCTTCTTGAAGAGAGGAACCACCACCCCAGTTTGCCATGCCAAAGGCACTATCCCCAACCTCCACACAATGTTGCAGAGGTGTGTTGACCATGACAGCCCTACAACATCCAAGGCCTTGAGGTACTCAGGGCAAATCTCGACCACCCCCGGGGCCTGGCCACCAGAGTTTTTTAACCGTTTTGGCGACCTCGGCCCCTGTGATGGGCGAGTCATCCCCCTCGTTCACAAGCCCTGCTTCCTCTGTGGAAGACGGATTGAGGAGATCCTCAAAAGTATTCTTCCAGCTGCCAACGATTTCCCGTTGAAGTCAGCAGTGCCCACATCCGCACCATACACAGTGTGGACAGGGAGCGGCTTCCCCCCTCCTGAGCCGCCGCCGGACAGTTTGCCAGAATCTCTTCGAGTGCCGACCAAATGTCTTGTTCCATGGCCTCACCGAACTCCTCCCACACCCAAGTTTTTTGCGTCAGCAATCACCCCGAGCTGCACTCCGCTTGGCCTGCCAGTACACCTCAGCTGCTTTAAAAACTAATGTGTAGCAGACCTTAGGTTTTAAAGGGCTCACTGACTGCACTTTTTACACATTTTAACAGCTTACTCATGTCTTAATGCTTGTGACATGTTTTGTTCACATTTTATCATTTTTTTAATTACTGAAGCAAGTTTGTTTTTATTTTTCTTGGCTTTTCTTCAAACACTCTGATTTATAGCCTGTAACTTTAAGAAACAGACTTCAGCTGTTCAACTCCACCCTCCCTTTCATCAGTTAGCCATTAGCTGAGTAGCTTCTAGCCAGTGTTCTGCCTCCAGCTCCTTCCAGCTTGGATGAACAGCACTGGTTCACCGATCCTCAGTTGTTTGTGCATCTCATGTGATCCCAGCCCACCCAACAATCCCACCGAGAAGCCACATTAAATCGCCAGCACCACATGCTCCACCGATTGCTGCAAACCGAGGCCAGTGGCCAAGCCACGGGATCTCAAAGGGCAATGTCTTGATCCGTGCGTGATACTCTGCTCCTCTCCCACGGGCAGCTGGGGGGTGGGGGGCTGCCCAGTCACGAAATGGTTCCCCCACACTACCCATGAGAGTATGCCTGATGCCCGATGCTCCAGGCAGCATCCCTGGGTTGCGGGAACTGCCTGCACCACGCCCTGGGTGGATATAATGGACTCTTAAAAGGATATGAAGTCTCGTAAAGCTCTAGCATGGGCAGCATGTAATAAGCTTAACAAGATATTGCATTCGACTCTCAACAACATAAAGAAAATTCACGTACACAGGACTCTGATAGTCAATTTTGCTCTATGGCTCAGAGACGTGGACTCTAACTGCACATCAAGAAAAACGACTGGACGGGACATATATGAACTTACTGAGGTGTATACAAAACATCCACTGGTCCGAGCACGCCTCTCTCGAGCGAATATATGGTGACGTCCCGCCCCTCTCTGAGGCTCACCAAACGGAGACAAAGATTTTCTGGCCATTGCCATTGAGCCCCTGGGGAGATTATACACTACTACTCCTACTCTTTTGGAAGCCTATTGGCCCAGTCCTGTCCCAGAAACTTACATTCCCAGAGGTACTGTCGAGGGATTCAGGGATAGTAAGAGAGGACTTGGCGACAGCCATGGAAAATCACACGGTGTGGCAGCAAGTTGTCCAGTGTGCCCCGACCCCTCGGGCCACTGCATGATGGTGATGACGCCCCGGGTGCCGGGGCAGGCAGTTCCCGTGACCCGTGGATGCTGCCTGGGGCTGCTGGCTCCCTGTGACTGGCATGCCGGCAACCCGCCGCAAAACTACCAAGAGATGGGCCGGAGCAACGCGAGGCACATTGTGGACCACGGACCGGTGAACCAGGTAGTAACAGGGATGGTTATTAGGGTGACTATAAGATCTGAAAAAAATCATAAAGTGCGCTCGGTTCGAGCTTCCTGTTACTAGTGTTAGCTTGGGGGCTAAGAGCTCAGGGGCTAATAGGCTGCCTTGAGCACCATTTCCATATACATGACAAACAGCTAGGTGGGCCAATGATAGAGCAGTGGGCTGGTCTCAAAGATGGCGGTGGGGTGGCTTTTTCAAAACTTAACATGCAATTTCCACAGAAAAATTCAAAAATGTTTCGGGGAAAGAAAAACGAGATAAAGGCTGTGTTTTGTTTGTTTTTTTTAAGAGAATTGACTGTTTCGAAAATTTTGGGATAATTACGTGACCAGTAGACTCATTTCAGTTAAAACCTACAAACACACCATTTTTCAGGCAATGACCCCTTTAAATGCTGTTGCTAAGCAATAAATGACCTTGAAGTCTATATTTGCTTGGAACCTGATGATCACCGCATGCAGCTTCCTAAAGACACCCTTTTCCATTAGAAGGGCACCTACTGGGAAACTTATGATAGAGCATCATTTTTTTTCTTCCCTAGAAGAGCATTCAGTACCTCTGCCAAAGAGGTAATTGGGGTGGTTTGTCAGCAGGATTATGCAAAAACTGCTCAATGAATTTTTAGGAAATTTTCACCAGAGGTGGCCCTTGAGCTACAGATGAACTCATTAGATTTTAGAAATGATCTGAGAGTGTATATGTTCAAAGCTCCATCTTGCAATATTAAAAAAATGAAAAAAGTGATCCAGAATCCGCATCCCGACCTACACTACTGTTCAAAAGTTTGGGGGTCACTTAGAAATTTCCTTATTTTTGAAAGAAAAGCACTTTTTTTCAATGAAGATAACTTTAAACTAATCAGAAATACACTCTATACATTGCTAATGTGGTAAATGACTATTATAGGTGCAAATGTCTGGTTTTTGGTGCAATATCTACACAGGTGTATAGAGGCCCATTTCCAGCAACTATCACTCCAGTGTTCTAATGGTACAATGTGTTTGCTCATTGCGTCAGAAGGCTAATGGATGATTAGAAAACCCTTGTGCAATCATGTTAGGTCTGCAATGCTGTAATTGTTGCAAATGGAGGATTCTTTGACGAAAGCAAAGTTTGAAGGAAAAAATTATTATTTCAAATACAAATCATTATTTCTAACCTTGTCAATGTCTTGACTATATTTTCTATTCATTTTACAACTCATGGTGGTAAATAAGTGTGACTTTTCATGGAAAACACAAAATAATTGTCTGGGTGACCCTAAACTTTTGAACAGTAGTGTAGATCACCTCCAAAATCTAATGCATTCATTCATAACTAACTAACTAACTAACTAACCTACACTTATATAGCGCTTTTCTAGTCACAAAGACCACTCAAAGCGCTTTCACTAGTACTAACCCTCTATTCTAAGGGCCTATAGGAGACAGATATCTAGGGACAATTTAGAACAACCAATTAACCTAGCATGCATGTCTTTGGATTGTGGGAGGAAACCGGAGCCCCCGGAGTAAACCCACGCAGCACAGGGAGAACATGCAAACTCCACACAGAAAGGTTCCAACCCCTGCCAGCCTGGGGATTCGAACCAGGAACCTTCTAGCTGTAAGGCAATAGTGCTAACCACTGCACCACCGTGCTGCCCACCCAAGGGCCTTCTGCTGAAAATTTCATCAAAAATTTCATCCAGTAATTTTTGTGTAATCCTGTTCACAAACATACAGACAGACCTTGGCAGAGGTATGCACTCTCTGAGTGCCCTCTATTTAGGACATATCATCAGATTTTACTACTGGAAAAGGCAATCATAAAGGTCCCACAATAATTTTTGCCAATGGAAAGGGGAACCAAAAGGGAACTTCTTTTTGTTTCAGCCATGCTAGAAGGCACTTTAATGGACTTTTCTGTTAAATCAGGGCAGGTTGGGTGCTTTCCCCCCCTGTCAATAAAGTGACTTCACTCTACAATCACATCAAAGCAGATCTTTAATTCCACATCACAAACACAACATAATGAACTTAAATAATATGGATGAAAACATGTAACATAAAACAAACTTTGGCATGAACACAAAATGGCACATTGAAAACAAAAGGCGACGTGATCAGCAGTCAGAACTTATAGCATATTTATATAAATTGCAGAATTGGCTGACTATGTGATACAGCACATTAGTTTCCTCATATCCCTGCCAGTCATGTCTTTGGGATATTTCACGCAGCCACTTAAACATCCTGGTAGAACATCAGGCGTTGGTCCTCAGTCACCGTATAAATATATCTCTACATCTGTGACAAAGTGAAGCTTTCAAATAAATAAATAATATAAAGAATAAAAAAATGATGGTACGCACAATAAAGGAAAAAATGGCAAAAGGAAGATTGAAAAGCAAAGAAAAACGTCTTCAAAAAAAGTGAACATGTTAAAGAATATTTATATATTTTTGTACTGTGTCTTCCTGTATTTGGTTTGAGTTCTAGGTCCTATGAACAGTGGGTCATATTATTTGTCTCTTTGGGTCTTAAACATGAAGGAGCTTTGCCCTATTTTTTTTCCAACAATAAATCATCTTCATCTGAGCAGTTCATTTATCAGAACTGGAACCAGTTTTTGAGTAGAAGTGGTTTCAGCTCATGGGTTTGCTCCCCTCTTCACCAGAGACGGAGAGGCGCAACAAGTGCTAATGTGTTTTTTTTTTTCTTTCCCTGTTTAAATCTCTGTGTTTTCCTCCCATTTTCATCTCAGACCGGCCTCGTCCCGCCACATGAAGTCCTGACGCTCGCCCCGAGCCAGGCTGCTCTCCACGGGGCTGTGCCTGTACCCAGGTCTGCCATCTGGGCACAGGGAAAGGCTGAGGCGCGCCGTGCTGTTGCTGATCTTGAACAGGCCATTTGGGCTGAGGAAGGCCTCTCTCTCACTCCCCCCTAGGTTGTTGACTGTCTCCAGGTCATTGTACACAGCAATGTCGCTCAGCTGCTTCCGTCCATGCATTCTTCGCCGCCGTCTCCTCAGGAAGAGGATGCCGGCCACCAGGACCAGCACCAGCACGGCCAGGGCACAGGAGACAGTGACGGTGGTGGCAGAAGAAGGTTGAGAAGCCTGGCGCAGTGCGGGCTTGAAGCTGGGCTGCAGTGTAAACTCACAGCTGGGGCCCATGAAGCCTTTTGGGCACTGGCACACCGGGCCAGTGAAGTGGGTGAAGCAAGTGCCACCATTCTGACACGGGCGAGCGCCACAGGCATCCGAGCGCACACTGCAATTCTTGCCAGTGTAGCCAAGGGTGCAGGAGCAGGTGTAGTCATTCACACCGTCCTGGCAGGTTCCGGCGTTCTGGCAGGGGTTCGAAGCGCAGTCATCGACATTGACCTGGCAGTTGGCGCCGGTGAAGCCTGTCTTACAGCGGCACAGGATGCTGTGACCAAGGTCCAGACACTGACCACCTGCAGGATGGAGAAACGCTCTGTTCAGCATCCAACAAACTGAAATGTAGCCAGGCATTCAGAGCAGAAGTGATAACAGGACTGTTTACTCAAAGTGCCTTCTCCCAGGAGCAGTCTCCCTCATATACTCACCATTAAGACAGGGCCTGTTGCTGCAGCGGTCCAGCTTCTTCTCACAGTTGGAGCCGGTGTAGCTGGGGGGACAGCGGCAGGTATAGCCCCCGGTCATCGTCTCCACGCAGGTGCCACCATTGAAGCAAGGGCCATCTGCACACGTCATGGCGATGATCTCGCAGTTCTTCCCGTAGAAACCCTGAGGGCAGGTGCAGGAGTAGTCGTTCTCCAGGTCCTGCAGGGAAAAGATAATCCTTCAGGTTGAGAAGGAAAGTCCTGAAATGGCTGATTGTGTCAGCAGTCAAACATTTTGTATTGAAACAACCTCAGCAGACGTAACTACATAGTTTAAAATATATCCACCATCACAGGGGTGTTTGTGAAGCCTCAACAGTATAATCCGATAGGATTTTGGAAACATCGCCCCCAGCTGGTCATTATCTAGAATGCAGGTCTGCTGGCTTAATTTTTCAGACCCTAAAGCAAAATCCATAAATGGAGTATGGCTGTTGAACCTGAACACACAGTCATTGTTTGGAGAAAATAAAAACTGGAAGATAAAAGTTGTGCTACGTACAATATAGTCAAAGGCTTTTAACTAGAACTTGATCTAAATTATGATGATGATGATGATAAGATTGACCTGTAGCCTATACCCTTATTTGATTTAATCACATCATTGATCAGACAACTCAGACTAATAATTATACAAATGCTTATACGTATGTTTCACATACCAGTATGTTTGCTAGCTTTTTAATTCATTCCTTTATTTATTTTTTAAAGTGCTTGCTTGATTCCCTCATCCTGCAACTTCTGCTGTGGAAAGAGCAACTGTGAGTATTTTTTTTTTTTTTTTTTTTTGCCCTGGTCAGAAATTTACAAGATAATGCTTGCAAATTTATATGAAAAAAATAGTTGCTTTTCAAGGAAAAAGGAACAAGTTTATGAGAAGAAAAGCTATGAATTTACAAGAAAAAAAAAGTTCAAAGTCATTTTAATTCTCCCTAAAAAGTGTTGAAAGTGAACTTTTAGCTTTGCATACTCTGCTTTATAGCCAGAAAGTTAGTAGGAGCAGGAAAGCTATGTAGTGCTTTTGCAGGCAACGCAGGCCCACTCAGGTTATGGTGGAAGTGACATTCTGATGTAGCATCAAATGAATTAGGAATATTATATTAAAGTCGCACTGCAGCAGATATTAAAAACAAATCTACATTGACTAAAATGGTATCTTGTGCTATTTTTTTCAACAAAAAAAAAACTTAATTGTGTTACAGTTGCTTGTAAAACTCTTCCTCCTTCAAACGCCAGGATCTGCCCACCCACATCCCCCACCAGGACACAGAAGTCTGGAAAGCTGGCAATTTTGAACAGCCAGTGCTTAGTCCTGATTGGTTTACCTGTCAGGGCATGACATCATAAAAACACTCCATCTAAACTTGCCTTTTTCTAAGGGGAGGAGCTTAACTGAACTTTCACAGCAGAAAAACAGACATGACACATACGTAAGAGTGATTTAGCTCTTGATATGTCTAAGTCATAAAAACATTTTACAGACATCTTAACAAGAAAAAAAACTTGATTTTAACCGGTGGGTGACTTTAAGGTGAAAAGCTTACATAGTGTTGCTTTAGATTTTTTTTTTTTTGCACAATATCAATTAAAGCAGCTCTGTGTAACTTTCTTGTACCAAGTAGGAACACAGAAAAGACTACAACTATGGTCATTATGACCTGAGTGCCAACAGCCAATCACAGGGCTCTTAATTGTTGGTGGATAAAGTGGTGCCCTGTGTTCGGCTGTTGGGACTCAGGTCCTAGTCGCCATAGTTGTAGTCTTTTCAGTGTTCTTGCCAAGAACAGAGCTGCTGCAGCCAGGTGATGCTGACCCGCTCACTTTGTCAAAGGCTAATGTACCATCAAAACAATTTTGCAAACATGATTTGAATGTGAAAATCTTACATAGTGTTGCTTTGAATGTGTATAATCTGTAGAGCATCATCAAAGTGAACACTCACATTACAGCTGCCTCCATTCTTGCAGGGGTTACTGTCGCACTCATTGGTTTCCAGCTCACAGTTGGTCCCTCCGTAGCCCGGCCTGCAGTTGCAGGTGTAGCTGCCTTGACCTGTGTTGGTGCAGGTGGCGCCGTTAGCACAGGGCTTGTGGTTGGTGCAGTAGTTCAGATCCTGGTCACAGAAGAGGCCCCCCCAGCCCTCCTGACAGTTACACTGCCACGGCTGGCTGCACGTCCCGTGGAGACACCCTGGGTAGCGGACGCACTCGTTGCAGGAGGGGCCCTGCCAGCCCATGCGACATGTACAGCCCCCCGGGGCCTCGCAGTAGCCGTGCCTCTCACTGCAGTCCGCTGAGCAGATGGCTGAAGAGGGAGGGGGGTAGTTTAATTACAATGGGCACGCCTTCTCATACATCACACACACACAGGCCCCACGTCTGACCCCAGCCCTATTCCAGACTTCACTGTTGGTTAAGAATTAAGCCCAGCAGCTGGCAGGCACACTGCCACAGAGAAATGCTTTTCTTATCATCTCCCCATCACACACAAACTCACGCACACCCTTCCTCGAACAAAGGCACTCAGATCACCTTGAAAAATGAGAGTGTCTAATGGAGGCCACGGCTCAGTCTCTCATTGTAAACAGAACAAAAGGTAGATGGGGCTCCACTCACTGTCCTGCAAAAGACTAAACCTCAGACAGAGCTACAGGACACCTAACAAACCCTCTGAATAGATCCCTATGAGATCAAACAGAAAATGGCTGCAGACAAAAACACCTTTTATGCAGTCATTCAAAACACTTGTTTTTTTCTGCCGTCCCTTATACATTTACAGTTATATATATGGCTCTATACTGTAGACACTAGGTCTTTCCAGAGGGTTTCTTTAGTCATGAGTGCATGTTTACAGAAGCTGGGTTAAAACTGTTTTGCTTTTAAAAAGCTTAACATTTTTAGATCATTTGACATTAAGTTAATAAATTCCCCACATGTGGTGTATGGGGGATGGCGTTTCTCTCTTTTCTATGATGCTCGGCCACACAGCTACTGTGCATGATGGAAGCTACAGTGGGGTGGGGGTGGGGGGGTCAGTCCTCTGTTGGCTCTACATCTGAACTTTCCTTTCCCCATTCTATTTTGCTGAGCACCAAACTAGAAGGCATAAAGTACCATTTTTATAAGGTCTTTGGTATGACCTGGTCAGGGCACAAAGTCATGCGCTGCCAGCTGTGGGCATGATGTTCTACCACGAGGTCTAGGCACCACCACTCCGGTGCACTGTTTCACATTGTCTACATTTATTTTCCTGTTGAGATCAAACTGCAGTATTAAATAACTAAGTAGTGCCTGTATTTTGAAATGAGATCTACACTGCACGGTGGTGCAGTGGTTAGCACTGTTGCCTAACAGCTAGAAGGTTCCAGGTTCGAATCCCCAGGCTGGCAGGGGTAGGAACCTTTCTGTGTGGAGTTTGCATGTTCTCCCTGTGCTGCGTGGGTTTACTCCGGGGGCTCCGGTTTCCTCCCACAATCCAAAGACATGCATGTCAGGTTAATTGGTTGTTCTAAATTGTCCCTAGATAGCTGTCTCCTACAGGCCCTTAGAGTAGAGGGTTAGTACTAGTGAAGCACTTTGAGTGGTCTTTGAGACTAGAAAAGCGCTATATAAGTGCAGGCCCTTATGAAGACACTGAATACAAAATTAGTTCCTTTTAAAATAAAGTTGCAATATTGTATAAATACTAGTGCAGCAATGGTTTTTTTTGTACACATCAGCATTGAATCTGAGTTCACATTGAAATACTGTGTGACTGTATATTTTTTCATATATTTCTGCAAAGTGTGGATAGTCTGAGTAAATAACTGCATATATTCCTGTATATATTTGCATCCTTTTATAGAAACGTGGAGAGACTGTAATTTACTGTACATACTCTGTTGTCATTGAATCCTTATTTAAATCTTATTTAAATCCTCCACCTGAACAACGAGAGCAAGTTTTTAGCCAAAGTCAAATTCCTTGTATGTGTTGTGCATACTTGGCCAATAAAGCTGATTCTGATTCTATGTACATACATACATAAGATGAAGCTGTATCATACATACACTGTAAAACATCACAGTCCTTAAGTTGGATTTTTTAACACCAATTGTTATGGCATATTTTGGACATTGAGCTTGAGTTTAACCTGTTTTGAGACGTATTTGTGGTTTTAACTACACTGTAAAAAAAATAACGTTTTTTTTTTACTTAAAAAGGTCAGTGTTTGGGCTGCCTTAAAATTTTAAGTTGACTGAACTTGATTTTATGAGTCTTTACCATCTTCTCAGTCAACTTAAAATTTTAAGGCAGGCCGAACGCTAACTTTAAATTGAGACAACTCTTTTTTTTTTTTTTAGTGTGCTTTCAAGTTTTTAAGGCTTAAGGCTGCCTTAACAGTGTAAGTCACCTTAACTTGAAAGTCAGCTTTGTCATTCTATAGGTCTACTGTTTGAAAACATAAACTCAACTTCAGCATAAAAACCGTGTCATGGGAATCTGAGCTGAATAAAAGGCGCAACTTCACCTGCACGTGTGTCCCCCTCTTGTCAGTGTGGTGACCCCAAGAACATGCACTCACGCTCAGAGCAGTAGTTGCCCTTCCAGCCCTCCAGGCACATGCGGTTCCCCTCCTCGTCGCAGGTGTAGTGGCCCAGCGTGTCGTCCCTCGGCCGGCAGTAGTCCGCGCACCCGTCCCCGAAGTAGTACTCGTCGCAGAAAACGTGGTAGGAGTAGCGCAGCTCGCTCTGCTCACCGAAGTGCACGTCCTGGGACCAGTCCTCCCCGATGGCCAGTCTCCTCCGCGTTGCCAGGCGGCTCACCAAATTGTTCTGGTTATCTGCGTAAGAAAGTGAAAAAATGTTTTAAACTGTGTGCGTCAAATGGAAACTTTTGCGCATTGATTTGTTTTGGAGTGAAAAGCTACAAGATGATGCTTACCTGTATATTCAGTGGGTGATTCGGCGTTCCAGGCTTCGATGATTAAGGAAAACGTGCCCTAAAGCAGAAGAAAACGTGCTCAGTAAAAGTGACGCGCTACTTTTACGCACACGTACCACCGCACAAATCCCTTCAGTGTGATAGCTGGCATTTACCGGCCACTTAAAATGGAAAGGCACCCTGATGGGCGCGCTGCTGGAGATGGAGGTGTGATCGGCTCTGATGACGTTGGTGTGCCCGGTGCCAAAGGTGCACGGCGGCTCCGCGGAGATCACGTCCTCCGGGTGTTTCAGGCAAATTCTGAAAAAGATGTGGCAGTCCCGGTGCCTTCTGCAGATCCGCTGCGCCGTGTGGAAAGAATGAATCTTCAGCTCAAACACGCCGGAGGAGAACACCTGCGAAGACAGAAACATAAAAATGCGTAAATTTACGCACGCCTTCAGGGCATCGCTGAATGCTGCTGTATGCTGCAGCCGCAAAACAGAACACCACTTACTACTTGAACTAAGACCGACGCCAAGAGGTATCTCAGGTGTAGAGGTGCCATTTCTTCTTAAAAGTTTCTGTCCAGTTTTAAATGTATGTCCTCATCCGATGTACACAATAATAATCCAAAGGGAGTCTGGCGTCTTTAAAACTGTGTCAGAGCAGTTTGATCCCTTTGAAGCCTACGGTCCTTTCGCCTCTCCTTCGTCCTCATGAATGACTCCCTCGTGCCTTACCGGGTGCTGCTCTTGCTTGGGTTCTGGTGCGTAAAAGGCGCACGGAGCGTTTATACCCTGTGGTGCTGGGCGTCACAGAGGAGGAGCCGTGGCAGACCCTCTGGGGAGTTTCTGACACCCCGGCTGCGCCTGAGGGTTCAACCCACGGTACATCTGGACGAAGCAGGAATGCGCACAAAAAGCTGCTGGAAGGCTGGTGTGTTTTTTCACCACATGGATCACTCAGAAAACTTGACAGTGACGCCGAGTGAAAAAGTTTATCTTGTCCAGAATAGTCAAAATGCAACAATTTGAATGCAGCATCCCCTTCTGCTTATTTTTAAATCATTTATGGAGCACTAAAATAGGTTTGGTAGCAATACCACAGTTTGCAAATCACAGTGTTAAGTACTATGGTTAAAACAGAGGAAAAAACTGGGAGATAACAAGGTGGAAACGGGAAGGGGGGGCAGGGAAAATTATGAAAAAATTGGGAAAGGCAAATGGGTATGTGTAGGAAAAGTGCAATGGAGGGGGTTAACACGGGAAAAAGCAATGAAGACAGTAAAACGGGGAGTAAACATGGTAAATGGCGTTCGCACATATACGGCTTTTTCTCATCTCTTCACAGATCCTGTTATCCGCCCATTCACACGCACATTCACACGCACATTCACACACTGATGGCGGAGGAGGTGCCGGTCACCTGGCCTGACCCAGCAGGAGCCAAACAGGAGGGAAAAAGTAGCGCGTAAAACGTTAGTAACTTTCATGTGGCCAAGTAGAAAAAACGAGGATCTTCCCCCTCATATCATTAATGTTTTACTGTTTTTTAATCTCTCCAGCACTTCCTCACCCTCTAATTTGCAGGCTGCATAGCAAATGATTTGGTCAGTTTTCTTGCACCATTTTGTCCCCCCCCCCCCCCCCAGTTCAAACACACATCAGAAGGAAGCCAGAAGAGAATGGCGCAGCCTGCATCCTTTCTTTCTTTCTTCTCCACCTCCAACGGTATAATTGCTGGGACGCGTGTGCGGTCACAAAGAAACTGGGGAGGTCTCGCGCTGGAGCTTACTGCGCGTCTGGCTGTTACCCCGGCGTGTGCGTGTGGTGTGCGTGCGTGCCGCCTGTGCTATCATGTTGCCTTTGTCTGCGGCTCACGCGAACAGCTGTATGGTAATCAGCGGCACATGGTCGGCCTCGCGGGGCTCCCAACCCCGCCGCCGTCTCCCCAGAAGCGTCTGCGCCACGCGCGCGCGCACGCACGCGCCGTGGACGGCTGAAGGCTGCAGCACCTGTCCCTGCATGGCTGACGTGTTCTGGCCACACACACTGGCGTCCCTACAAGCACAGCCTGGAGGTAATAAGACACTTGAAGCTAATATTAGATGAGAGTTTTAAAAGAGAGTCACTTTTACATCCATTGTTTCACTGATTTAGGTTGGAGCACAGTAGCCTTCTGCAAAAAAAAAAAAAAAAAAAAGCCAAAATGACTATTTGTGCAAATGGAGATGGGGTCACTGCAGCAGATTACAAAAAAAACAACCAGTTTTTAAAATGAGATATTACAAGAAAATGAATAGTCCATCATGGCAGCCTAAGTTCAGCTGTTGTTTATCATTTCACTCTCGGACATGCGTGTAGGGTTATGTAGGCGGGCGCCGTACAGGCTGGTGGCGCCCTATTCACATTCAAATGAGAGAAAAGAACGCGTGCCTGAAGTGGGCCCCTGAACACCCTGGCACGCTCCCAACAAAAGAGGGAGGAAACACACCATTGAAACAAACAGTGTGTATGTGAAGTACGTAGGAAATATGACTGAAGCGACCTCTGAGGAGGCTGGCATTTTGTGACAGCGAGACGGGCCGCACACAGAAGACAGCAGACAAACAAATCGTATGATACTAAACCAGCTCTCTGTTTTTAAACTTCCTGGCTCGAAACATGACCAAAACTAATTTAATTTCTCTAACTGATTCTCTTTTATAGTTTGAGGAAAAATGCAGATTTATTTATCTTTTATAATTTTTGCATCACTGCTGTGTTTGTGACATTCCACGTCCCAAAAGCTAGTTTAGGAAGCTTGGGATCAGACCGCCAAGGTCTCCGCCTTTGACCGCCACCTGATCCACATAGCACCGGACCCCCACGGTCTCTTCTGTAGGTGGTGAGCCCACTGGAGGGCAGACCCATGTAACTCCGTTGGGCTGAGCCCAGCCGGGTCCCATGAGCAGAAACCCGACCACCAGACACAAGCCATCAAGCCCCTCCCCCAGGCCTGGCTCCAGGGTGGGGCCCTGGTAACTCCATACCAGGTGGGGTACACTGAATCCTCCCAAGCTGAGGAGTTTAAGTATCTTGGGGTCTGAAGCTGGATTCATGCTGCACCTCTGCTGTCTGCGTACGTGTAACCAGAAACCTCGTGTGACCAAATTTACGTCATCGTCTCCACTCCGCTATTGTCCACAGTGCTCGACTGCGGACGACCACGTGCAGCCCAAATCTTGTGACCGCACCACCTGCCCATGACCTGAAGGCGTTGAAAAGCGCATGCGCAAGACTGAACGTCCCATTCATGAGGTGGTGATATTGGCACAGCATACCAAGACAAAGTAGATGAAGAAGACAACGAGGAAGCGGAAGACAAGAATAAACATACATGAATCATACATAAATATTTCAGCAACATCTTCGTGGAAAAGGAGTGAAAACCGGGAAGTCAAGCAGCAGAAAGCAAGCAGTGTTTCTTCATTGGTGAAAATCCTGGTGCATCAGCACAACCTATCGGGCGGGAGTGAAACTACAAATGATGGTTGTGCGCATGCGTCAACTGCTTGGCCTGGGTAGATGAAAAAAGTGAGCATGTACAGCGTCACGTGCATGCTGGGCTCGTCCAAAGTGCACGTGGACCAAAGCAGACTAGAAGGAAATGCAGCATGAATAAGGCTTTTTTCACAAGTGAGGGGAGAATGGAGCGAGAGATTGACAGACGGATCAGCGCAGCATCTGCAGTGGTGCAGACGTTGTACTGGTCTGTTGTGGTGAAGAGGGAGCTAAGCTCTAAGGCAAAGCTGTCGATTTACCAGTCAATCTACGTTCCTACCCTCACCTATGGTCACGAGCTTTGGGTAATGACCGAAAGAAGGAGATCGCGGATACAAGCGGCTGAAATGAGCTTTTTTCGTAGGATTGCTGGACTCACCCTCAGAGATAGGGTGAGGAGCTCAGTCAACCGGGAGAGGCTCAGAGTAGAACCGCTGCTCCTCCACATTGAAAGGAGCCAGTTGAGGTGGTTTGGGCATCTGATCAGGATGCTTCCTGGACGCCTCCCACTTGAGGTGTTTCGGGTACATCCCACTGGGAGGAGACCCCGGGGCAGACCCAGGACTCGCTGGAGAGAATATGTCTCCCAGCTGGCCTGGGAACGTCTTGGTATCCTCTTTGGGGACCTTGGACCCACCAGGATAACCAAACAATCCAGAACACTTATTGACATGGTATTTACTAATAAACCAGAACGAATAACCAGAACCTATAATCTTGTAACTGGTCTCTCAGATCATAACATGGTTCTTGCTGTCAGGAAACTTACTAAAAAGCGACTACAGTATTTTGGGGGAGTCGATATTGACAAATCAAATTTTATTATCCCCAAATCAAAAAATGAGGAGTTTGAACATTACTTAGAGAATCAAAATTGGGAGCAGCTCATGGCAACATGTGAAGTAGATGATTGTTGTAATTTTATAACTGCAACAATCACAAAGTCTATAGAAAAATTTTCAAAGCAAATTAAAAGTAGACAACAGAAGATTAGCCTACCATGGTTAAATAATGAAATAAGAAAACTTATGAAGAGGCGAGACTATGCACTGAAAACATCACTAACCTCCAAACTACAAAATGATCACCTTGTGTACAAAAGTTTAAGAAATAAAGTGGTACATGAGCTGCGAAAATCAAAAATATCTTATTACAATAAACTGATAGATCATGCAAAGGGTAACAACAGTTCCCTATGGAGGCATTTAAATAACTTAACTAATAAAAAAAACGATCAGAAGGGGGTAAAGGAACTTAGAATCAATGGCAAGACCGTCAGTGACAAGGCTACTTTGGCAAATGAATTTAATTCACACTTTGTGGGCTCTGTGGAAGACTTAACAAAAATTTTTGTGCTGCCAAATGTGCTCAACAACACAAATTCCATACTCCCAACAGATACTTTTCACATCGATGAGGTAAATGAGAAGTTAATTGCTGGTATTGTTAAAACACTGTCAAACTCAAAAATTAGTGATATCTACAATATGAGCACCTCCTTTCTCAAAATGCACAGCAAAATATTAATCAAACCACTGACTCATCTCATTAATCTCTCCATTAGGTCTTGTACATTTCCATCTGGCTGGAAAAAAGCTGTCGTCATACCAGTTCATAAATCAGGCAGTAAAGACGATATATGCAATTACCGCCCAATCTCTATCTTACCAGTCCTATCTAAGGTTCTTGAAAAAGTTGTAGCTACACAGCTGATAGACTACTTACAAGACAGTCAACTTCTTCATCCACATCAATTTGGTTTTAGACCAGGATACTCAACAGAAACAGCAAATTGTTGCCTTATTGAAAACGTCAAACAGTCCTTGGACAGGGGTAATGTGGTAGGAGCTGTTTTTCTAGATCTCAAAAAGGCTTTCGATACTGTAAACCACAGTTTGCTTTTATCCAAAATGGTATCTTTTAACTTCTCCCCAAATACATTAGAATGGTTTGCATCTTATCTCCAGAATAGAGAACAGTGTGTAAAAGTTCACCAGGATAAATCCTCATTTTTAAACAACCGCATGGGTATCCCACAAGGGTCCATTCTTGGTCCTTTACTTTTCAGCATTTTTATTAATGACTTGCCGTTACACTGCTCAGCTGCAACATGCCAACTTTATGCAGATGATGCAGTTATTTACACAGCTGCCAAGACTCCAGCACAGGCTGCAGATGTACTGTCTACAAGTATGGTTGATGTCCAAGAGTGGCTCCTCAAGAACCATCTATTGCTGAACCTTCAGAAAACAGTCTCAATGTGCTTTTCAATCAAAAAATGTAACCTGCAACATTTTAAAGTTAATATACATGATCATGACATCAGTTTAGCTACAGAATTCAAATACCTTGGCATTGTACTAGATCCTCAACTCAAATTTAATCTTCATATAAAGAAAATTTCAAAAACAGTAAAAAAAAATCTGAACTGCTTTAAATTAATTAGATATTACATACCTTACGAAGCAGCTGCACTGTATATGCATTCTATGGTTTTTTCTCATATATCATACTGTTTGACAGTCTGGGCTCAAGCAGCCCCTTCCACAATAAGACATATACAGTAGGTTCATTATATAATCAAACCCTAAAAATCTTGGACAAAAAGCCCATTAGGTGGCATCACTGTAATGTTTTAAAAAAATACAACCTATTGAGTTTTGAGAGCTTCATTGACCTCTGTCTTCTGAAATTAACGTTCAAATGTTTCCATAAATCAGCACCCGAGCCACTTGCTGGTTTCGTCCAAAGACAGGACAGCAGCAGAGCCACCAGGAGTTCTGTTAACAATAACTGTAAAATATTCCACCGCAGAACCACATTTGGACAAACAGCTTTCTCTATAAAGGGCAGTCACATCTGGAACACAATGCCAAATGAAATTAAAATAATAACGGACTTTAAAACATTCACTAAAAATGTTAAAAACTGGCTGAAAAATAAACAAGAATGTACTCATGTATGAATTATTTGTCTGCAAAGTGAGAGTGAATGAAGGGAAGGAATAAATGTGTTTGTTTATAGTGAGTGACGGAGGGAGGAAGGCCTGAAATAGGCAAATGTGAGTTATGTTATGTGTTAAATGTGAGTCAGGCTGTTATATTTGTGTATTTATAATATTTATGTTAAAGGTGAGTCAGGCTGTTATATTTGTGTATTTATAATATTTATGATGTATATAATGCTCTGCACTGTGTGTGTTTATATATTTATATATCTACATATTATTCCACCTAGCTACATTGCTCCGCACTGTGTGTGTTTATATACTTGCATATTTATTCCATCTAGCTACAATGCTCTGCACTGTGTGTTCATATATTCATATATTTATTCCATCCAGCTACAATGCTCTGCACTGTGTGTCTGTGTGTGTGTGTATATATATATATTTTATAGTAATACGTACATATGTATATTAGCTGCTCTTGCTTGCTTGTTTTTTTCTTGCCTTCTGATTGTTGCTCTGAGTGTTGCTATCCCTGTGCTGTTGCAATCCTGGAATTTCCCCGTTGTGGGACTAATAAAGGCTTATCTTATCTTATCTTATAATATTTATAATTGTGTATTTATAATTTTTCTGCATTGATGTATGTGGTTATTGTGTATATTTTTATCTTGATTCTTTTTTCTAAAGCCCATCCAGGGACAAGAGTTGCAAATTAGCTAATAGCTATACACTCTATGTGCAACACATCAGATTGATTGTTTTTGATTAATTGTCTATGTTTATTGCACTGTCCCTGTCAAATAAACTAATCTACTACTACTACTTTGAAGAGCTGGAGCAGGTGGCTGGGGAGAGGGAAGTCTGGGCTGCTATGCTTGAACTGCTGCCAACGTGACCCGAACCTCCTGAAAAGCAGTAGAAGATGGATGGATGGATGGATGCTGTGTTTGTCTGCAGGTCAGTAGGCCTACATAAAAATGGCTCACTTGTCCAACCTGGACAAAATGGCTGCTATCCGTAACATGAACTGTGGGTAATAACCAGGGTACAGATGTATAAAAAAGGCCAATTTCTCATCTATGGCAACATTTTAAAAAAGGCTTTCCTATGTTGTGAGTTCTGATGGTTTTGGCTATGATTTGTACAAAAGAGAGGACAGATGAACGTATGATGTGTCCACTGAGTAAACTCTGTTGTCTTCTTCAGACCACAAGTTATCTTTGCACAACAGACTTGTCAGGCCGCATGGGCACGTCTCTATTTTCATGCTAAGTTGGTTCCTTCCTGCTGGTGTCAAAACTACAGAGGGGAAAATAAGTATTGAACACGTCAACATTTTTCTCATTAAATATATTTCTGGTGGAGCCAGTGACTTAAGATTTTCACCAGATATCAGTAACAACCCAAGTAATCCATACATACAAAGAAATCAAGGCAACTGTGTTCACTGAACAAGCTATATTTATTAAAGTGGAATGACACAGGGAATAAGTATTGAACATGTGAAGAAAAAAATCGCAAAAAGGCATAGAAAGCCAAGAAACCAGCTGAAATCTGTCAGAATTTAGGACGTCATCCCATTCCTCATCAGTCAAATTAGTTTCAGCTGGTTAAGTCCTGACTGATGGCCTTTAAAAAGGTCTGAATATCAGATTGTCACATCACAAAGAACTCATGATGGATAGAAGCAAAAAGCTCTCTCTAGACCTTCACAACCTTATTGTTGCAAAACATAATGATGGCATTGGTTACAGGTGCATTTCTAAACTGCTGAATGTTCCTGTGAGCACTGTTGGAGCCATCATTCGGAAGTGGAAAGAACATCATTTTACCATAAACTGGCCACGACCAGGAGTTCTTTGCAAGATTTCTGACAGAGAAGTCAAAACAATTATCAGAAGAGTTATCCAAGAGCCAAAGACCACTTGTGGAGAGCTCCAGAAAGACCTGGAGTTAGCAGGTACTGCTGTTTCAAAGAAAACAATAACTAATGCTTTCAACCAACATGGGCTCTATGACCATTCATCTCGCAAGACATCATTGCTTAAGAAAAAGCATGTTGAACCGCCTTTAAAATTTGCTGCACAACGTTTGGGCAAGCCATTAAAATACTTGGAGAATATAGTCTGATCAGATGAGACCAAAATTGAACTTTTTGGATGCCACAACACACAGCATGTTTGGAGGAGAAATGGCACTGCACATCCCATCATGGTGTTTGGGTGTTTTTCAGCACATGGTACGGGCAGACTTCATATAACTGAAGGAAAGATGAATGGACAAATGTACAGAGACATACTTGATAAGAACCTGTTGCCATCTGCCAAGATGCTGAAGATGAAATGAGGGTGGACATTTCAGCAAGACAATGATCCCAAATACACAGCCAAGGAAACTCTCAACTGGCTCCAAAGAAGGAAAATAAGGCTACTAGAAAGGTCCAGTCAGTCACCTGACCTGAATCCAATTGAAAATCTATGCAATGAACTGATCAGAGTTCATAGAAGACACCCACAGAACCTTCAAGATTTGAAGACAGTTTTTGTGTGGAAGAATGGGCTAAAGTCACACCTGAGCAATGCCTGCACGTAGTTTGTCCATACAGGAGGCTTCTGGAAGCTGCTATTACCAACAAAGACTTTTCTACTAAACATTAAATAAGTGTGATGATCAGGCGAACGTGCTCCCCCTCCCCTCCTGTTCCTGTCTTCCCGGCTCCGGAGTAATTACCACACCTGCATGATTGGCACACCTGCTGCTTCCTGGTTTTCCAGCGTATTTAAGAGCCAGTGTGTGAGATGCTCACTGTTTGGCAGCAAACTGTTAGGTTTGCTTCCTCTGTAAACCACATTAAGCTTTTACTCTTTTGGTTGTTCTGTGTTCCTCACTCCCGTGTCTTCATTCTTTCCTCAGGTTTGATGCCACCTCTGCAGTGTGTACTCCGGGGCTGATCACGCTCGTCTGACCCTAAGACACCAGACGTCCACCCAGGTCAACCATCTTCCCCGTTTTCTCCTGGTCCCACACAGGCGTTCCCTGCCGGGCTCCTCTGCTCACAGTAGTAAGAGTGTTCTCCTTTTTCTTATTCTCCTCTTGTAGAGATTCTGCCTATAACCATCTCTCTCTGCTCTTTTCCCAAAGGCTGCGTGCGCTCCAGTGGGCACCTGTTTTTGTGTTTAAATTTAAGTGTGTTTTTGTTGCACTGTTCTATAGTTGTGTACTTTATTCAAGTTTGTGTATTTTTGGTTTGTTCTTCCATTAAAGTGGTGAAACTTTTTACATCTGAGTCTGAGTGTTCATTTGGTGTGGTAGCTCTGCATTGGAGCCTCTCTCTTGAATTGAATCATGACAATAAGATATGCTAAGATAAGCCTTTATTTCCCACAATGGGGAAATTCCAGGATTGCAGCAGCAAAGGGGTAGCAGCACTCAGAGCAATAGTAAATAAGATAAGATAAGAACAGGTTAGCTCAAGCAGTAATTAAATATGCATATGTACACAGTTAGTATATACACAGTGCAGGAGCATTGCAGCTAGGTGGTATCAGCAGCATTACGATTAGTTAAATTACCCGTCAGAATATAAATATGGACCCAGACAGTATATTTCACATTTGAGTCAATAGTGTTGTTGCCACCCTCACCAACCCGTGTTCAATACTTATTCCCTGTGTCATTCCACTTTATTAAATATAACTTGTTTTGTGAACACAGTTGCCTTGATTTCTTTGTATGTATGGATTACTTGGGTTGTTACTAATATTTGGTGAAAATCTCAGGTCAATGGCTCCATCGTGAGGTTTCAAGGGTTCACACAATAATGGAAGAGAGTTTGGAACGTAACAGGCATTTATTTCAACTTTGACGAATTGCACAGAACAGAGAGGTGGTCATTCACAGACGTACCTCGCTCAGGGTGACACAGACACATAATCTCTCATACGCAAGGGAAGCAACACTATCACAATCAGACTCATAACATAGTTATAACACTACAAGAATAATACTCAGAACACAAGAATTATAACAGTCTTTGAATCCCCCGCGGCTAAAGCATGCTGGGAGAATCCCCAGACGGGAGAATCTCGGCAGCCGTTCAGCTGTGGGGTGGAAAACTCCTCCTCGTCCTTGCTCTCAGCCGTGGCCTGGAAAACTCTTTCCCTGGGTGATGAAACATCAGCCGTGGGCTCAAGCATCAGCTCTACATGCTCTGCCTCTGCCACAGCTGTCTCCTAGCTGCTTGTGGCATGAATCTGGATGTGTTCTTTCCATCTGGGTGATGAGGTGTTTGAGCTGTTTGATCTCTGCCTTGATTCTCGCTTTCTTCTCTCATTATCCCACTTCTGACATCAGTGTGACATTTCAAGTGTTCACACAATAATGAGAGCAGGTTTGGAATGTAACATGAGGTCAGCATGAGGTGAAACAGACACCGAGAGCAGTTCACCCGAGAGAGGCTACGTGTCCCGATGGAGTGCCAGGAAAGGTGCTCAGAGCATGTGCAGATCAGCTATGCTCTGTTTTGACTGATATTTTTTTTTTTTGTAACTTTGATTTTTATTCATTTTTCATCATACATATTACATTCAGATCACAGTCTCTATATTTAAAAAAAGGAGCTAGAAGAAGAAAAAAAAAGAAGGGGGGGACAAATGTTGGAGCATAAAGTTTTTAGTTTCCATCTCTTAATTCTTCTGGTTTTTCCAGTGTCTTTGGTTATTCTTTCAATTTCTGTCTCGTTGCACTTTGTAGTGTGTCCATTTCCACCATTTTTGTTCATATAGTCCTTCTTGCATTCTTTGTCAATATGTTAGTTTTTCCATCAAACGTATATCCTCAACAATGTCAGTCCATTGTTCTTGGTCAGGAAGAACTCCTGATCGCCATTTTCTTGTGATTGTTTTTTTTTACATGCAATCAGCAAGATTTTAACTAAATATCTGTCCTCAGCCTGTATTACATTGTCTCTTAAGATCACATAAATACATCAAGTTACAGTTCATTGGTACATTATATCCTAATATCTTCTGTATTGTCACATGTATAGATTTCCAGAGTGATGAGATTTTGCAGCATTTCCAAAACATATGTGAGTGGTCTGCATTTTGAGCCCCACAGCCCCTCCAGCATATAGATTTGGTATTTGTATATTTTCTTTGGATCTGTGGTGTAATGAAATAGCGAATCAGGTTTTTCCATCCAAATTCCCTCCATGTCCGTGAACTTGTTGATGTGTGTTGTGTTTTCCATATTTCTTGCCAGTTTTCTTCTGTTATGTTTAAATTTAGCTCTTTCTCCCATTTCTCCTTTATATAGTTACTTGAATGTTTGTTTGCCGTAAGTTTCTGATATAGCTTTGAAATAATTCTTATTTTATTTCCTGCATACGAGCTTAAAATGAATTGTATAATCTCGCTCACATCTGTGTGGAGGTTATGCCTAATCTTCCTCATACAATAATCTCTCATCTGCAGATATCTGAAGAATTCCGATTTTTCTAGTTTCAATTTTCTTCTCATGTTTACAAAACTCCCGAAAGCTTTTTTCCCCATATTGCCCCATGCTGTGATCCCCTTGTTCACCAGATTTTTGTATCCCCTATCTTGCTTTGCCGGTTCAAACTGACTGTCAAATGCTACCCATCTCAATAGTTTTATGTCCTCCTTTATATTATACTTTTGTACTATTTTATACCACAGTTCCAAAGTAAATTTAATGATTGGGTCTATTTGTTTGATTTGCTTATATGTATCCTTATCTCCTATTATGCTTTGTACTGGGAGTCCCTCAATTTCCTTTTCCATTTCTTTCCATTTTGCCTCGTATCCTCTGTTGCACCAACATATGATATATCTTATTTGTGCTGAGTAGTAATATTCCTTTAGACTCGGTAGGCCCATGCCTTCTTTCTCTTTTGGTAATTGGAGAGTTTTATATTTCACTCTTGGCTTTTTACCTCCCCAAACAAATCTCGATATCATCCTGTCCCACTTTGAGAACTGGGCACCAGGAATCTCTGTTGGTAGAGCCTGGAAGAGGTAAAGAAGTCTAGGTTGTATGCTGATTTTGACTGTCTTAATTTTTGAATTCAGATCCATGTTTAAGATTGACCATCTATCAATATCTTTTTTTATTTCTTGTTCTAACCTATCATAGTTTGCTTTATAGATTTTGCTTAAATCTTTAGGTATGTTCACTCCAAGGTATTTTATTTCTTTTTGTTTCCAGTTTAGTTTGATCTTATCAGTTATCTGGTTTAAAGGACCAATGCTGATTGTAACAGGCATCTCAGGAAACTGTACGCTCAAACCAATTTACTGTTGCGTAATTTCCATAGATGTTCTCCTGAAGTCAAATGTATGTTGTTCAAGACCTTCTGTACCTCAATGTACTGCTCGCCGTTATGGTTTAATAGCAATGTTGCTGTTAGGAACAAAATCCGCATTGCATATAATAAATCCCTAAGAAGGTTGTTAAATGTACCACGAAGGTCGAGTGCAAGCAAGCTGTTTGTGTCTGTGAACATTCCGTCTTTTGGAGAATTGATACGTAAGAATGTTTACAGTTTTTTGAGAAGACTGCTGGAATGTAACAATCATCTTATATCAGCAATTGTCAACTCGTCACTCACACTTCATTCCAGCATTTGGAAGTGGTGGCGTTCCATTTTACACTGAGCCCATTATGTTTTTTGTTGTTACAAGAGCGCCGAGTGTCTGCTGATCTGTATATACTTTATTTATTTATCTATTTGTAATATGAACCCTGAGTTTGAAATAAACGTTTGAATTTGAATTTAAAGGGTTATAGTGGAATGTCAGTATTTGTGTTTTTGTTATGTTTATCTTGTATCCTGATAATTTTCCAAATTTTTCTATCAAGTCCATCATTTCCATTATTGATTCATCTGGTTGTTCAAGGTAAACTATAATATCGTCTGCAAATAGCCCAATCTTGTGTTCCGCTCCCTTTATTGTTACACCTTTTAATTTCTTATTTTGTCGCATCGCTTGAGCCAGTGGCTCTATGAACAGAGCAAACAAGGTGGGCGATAGGCAGCATCCCTGCCTGGTTGATCTTTGTATATTTACTTTGTCTGTTAAGCTACCGTTTATCTTGATTCTTGCCACAGGTTTTTGATACAGTGTCTTTATGCATTGCACTGACTTTTCGTTAAATCCAAAGCGTTCCAGCACATTATATAGGAACATCCAATTAACCCTATCAAATGCTTTTTCTGCGTCTAAACTCATTATTACTGTGCTTTTCTTTTCTTTATGTATTTGATTAATTATTTGAAAATTTATGTGTATTGTTCTCCTGATGTTATCATGTGTTTGGTGTCCCTCTATGAAACCAGTTTGATCATCCTCTATCAATTCCGTCAAGAATGTCTTTATTTGTTTACAGATAATTGTTGTATATATTTTATAATCCACATTTAATAAAGAGATTGGCCTATAGTTTCCGCATTGTTCCCTATCTTTCCCTGGCTTTAAAATAACTGAAATAATGGCTTCGTTCCATGATGGAGGTATTTTGTTGTTGTTTAATGTCCAATTAAATGACTTTAGGAGCTGTGGCGTGAGTTCTTCTATTAACAGTTTATAAAACTCAGACGGGTATCCGTCACTACCTGGTGATTTACCATTTTTTAGTGACTTAATCACATCTTTAATCTCTTGTGTTGTTATCTCTGCTGTTAGCTTTTCATTTTTGTTGGTTTCCTATTGATGGCAAGTCCAATGTGCTTAGGAATTTTTTAATATCCTTAACATTTGTCTCTTCAGGTTGCGAGTATAGTTCTTGATAGAATTTATGGAATATTTCTTCCATTGTTTCTGGGGTAACTGTGGTTTTATTTGTGATGGGGTCCTTAATCTTATATACATTATTCACTGTTTGTTGTTTTCTTAACTGTTTTGCCAGCAGTTTTGTGGCCTTTGGCCCCGTTTCATAATATTTTTGTTTTAAATATCTATCTTTCCTTTCAGTTTCATCTATTTATATTTCTTTTATCTTTATTTTTTTCTTCCTTAATTTCTTGATATATTTTTGGGTCATTTGTGTTTTGATGTTTACGTTCTAATTCCCTCAGTCTCTCACATCTTTGTTCATATGATTCCAGTTTAGACTTTTTTGCTTTTCCTGATTCAATAATTAATTTACCTCTTAACACCGCTTTTAGTGCATCCCATAGTATTGTTGGGTCCACTTCCCCATTATCATTCTCCTCGATATACTCATTTATGTTTACCTTTATTCTTTCTTTCATTTTCTCATCATTTAATAGTCCTACATTAAGTTTCCATGTTGTTTGTCGTTTTCTATTGTTTAAATATATTTCCATGTATATAGGATTATGATCTGATATTTCTGCCCCTCCAATCCGACAATTTCTCACCCTGTGTCTGTCACCTTCATTCATAAGGAAGTAATCTATTCTAGAGTGTACTTTATGGACTGCTGAATAATGTGTATAGTCTTTTTCGAGTGGGTGCAGGTCCCTCCATATGTCTACCATATCCATTTCTGCCAGTGAGGTTCTTATGAACTTTGTTACATGTTTTTTTGTCTTCTTAACACTTGTTGTGTCAACTTCATGATCCATGACAGCATTTAGGTCTCCTCCACAAATTAGGACTCCTTCACTGTGTGTTGCTATGAGATCAAACAGATGTTGAAAACAACCCTTGTCACTTTCTGGTGGAGCATATATGTTCACTAATGTGATCTGCATACCATCTGTTCTTCCCTTTATTATTACATATCTGCCTTCTTTATCCTGGATTTCTTGTTCACATTCAAATTGTATTTTATTTGAAATTAGTATCATAACCCCCCTTTTAGTTCCTCCCTTAAATGAACTGTAGTAGGAGTTCTTATAGCCAAATCTCTTTAGTTTCTCGTGTTCTGTCTTGTTCAAATGTGTCTCTTGCATAAATATAATTTCGGCTTTTTCCTTCTTGAATTTTCTTATTATTCTTTCCCTTTTAACAGGTGAGTTCAGACTATTCACGTTTAATGTCATTATCTTAAGATTTTTAACCATATTCATGTTTTTCCATTTTTTTAACTTGTGCTCCTAACCCCTTTAACAACAAAACTAACACATATACACTACCGTTCAAAAGTTTGGGGTCACCCAGACAATTATTTTGTGTTTTCCATGAAAAGTCACACTTATTTACCACCATGAGTTGTAAAATGAATAGAAAATATAGTCAAGACATTGACAAGGTTAGAAATAATGATTTGTATTTGAAATAATAATTTTTTCCAGATACTCAACCTGCTCAAAGGAAGGTCAGTTTTATAGCTTCTCTAACCAGCTAAACTGTTTTCAGCTGTGCTAACATGATTGCACAAGGGTTTTCTAATCATCCATTAGCCTTCTGACGCAATGAGCAAACACATTGTACCATTAGAACCCTGGAGTGATAGTTGCTGGAAATGGGCCTCTATACACCTAAGTAGATATTGCACCAAAAACCAGACATTTGCAGCTAGAATAGTCATTTACCACATTAGCAATGTATATTAGATATTAGAGTGTATTTCTGATTAGTTTAAAGTTATCTTCATTGAAAAAAAGTGCTTTTCTTTCAAAAATAAGGAAATTTCTAAGTGACCCCAAACTTTTGAACGGTAGTGTAGGTACAAAAACACATTAACGAACCTCGACCTCCGCACTTTGGGCCTTTCTTCTGCCCCTTGGTCCCTGTTGGAGGGTGGAGGGAATGTCCTCACCGAGTGAGGGGCCCTCCCTAGACCTGTAGTTACTATCCAAGTAATAGTCATTAGTCTAGAAATGTCCAACAAAAATCACTTTAACCTCTCCTAGCCATTTGTTTCTCTTTTACCTTGTGTTCTTGGCCTTCATTTCTTCTGTGCCCTTCTTAATCTTTGTTATAATCTAGGCTTTCAGTTGAAAGCCTTGCAGTTTTTCTTGGGCTCGGTGCGCCACGTCCGTCTCCCGCCCTCTGCCGTTCACTCGCCTCCATTGCGGCTGTCTCGGTGCGCTCCATGCCGCCGCTGCTCCAGCCGCTCCCTCCGGTACGCTCACCACAAAGCCTCGTTCCTTCATGTCCCACGCTGCCTCTCTGGCCGTGTTGTAGGTTTTCACGCCGTCCTCCCAATAAATTCTCATCTTCGTTAGCGGCGTTTGGAATCTAATTTTTTTCTCTTTCAGCATTTTTTTGATGTTGGCATATTTCTTTCGCTGCTGCACAATTTCTGTCGGGTAGTCATGATCAAAGAATATCTGTTTGTCGCCAACTCGTATCTTTTTTTTCCACGCTTGTGTCAGGATTCTTTCCTTTACGTCGTATTTTAAAAAGTTTACCACAACTGACCTGGGTGTAGAGTTTGAGTTCGGGTTCTGTGCCAAGGCTCTGTGTACTTGTTGGATCTGCAGGTCTGTTTCATCGGGCAGCTCAAGCTCTTTTTTTAAGAATTGATCTATGAATTTCGTCATCGAGTTGCCTTCAGTGCCCTCCGGAATCCCGAAGATGCGCATATTGCTCCGCCTGGACCTGCTCTCCAGGTCGGTTATTTTTTCCTGCATCCTCTGTGTTTGTGCCGTCAGTGTCTGTAGCAGCTCACTTGCCTCGGTCTTCCAGTCTTCCAACTCTGATATTTGAGCCTGTGCTTCTGCCATACATGCCCGTTGATTGCGCAGCTCCTCCATGTTTTCTGCTAGCTTGCGGTCCATTTCTTTTCGGAGACCCATAATTTCCTCCTTCATCTCTTTTTTCAGCTCTTCCCTAAGAGCCGTTAAATCCTGTTGGAGTTGTCGCTTGAAGTCTTTTATGTCCTTACTTATATTGGCGAAGCCAGTGTTCATAACATCAAGGTTGGCGTCCTCCATTTTCTCTGTTGTAGTCACCTCGTTTTTTTGGGCCTCGTGTTCAGCGATTTCTCCAGTGTTGCTGAAGAGGTGTTCTTTAGTTTTACCCTGCTTTTGTCCGTGTGCCTGGGTTCTTCGTGTTTTCATCCCTTGGTTTATTGACCTACTTTTGTCGAGTTGGCCATTTACCAAAGATTTTTAATCCGACTAGGGAGAGCTCTCTGTTTAAGCGTTATGCCTCTCCGCCATCTTCCCGGAAGTCCCCTTGACTGACATTTTTAACTTGTCTCTCAAGACAGCCGTTGTTCCACAGTGTTTAAAATCTGCAGTCATTATTCCTGTGCCTAAAAAAACATATTATCAGCAGTCTGAATGACTATCGACCAGTAGCATCAACACCAATTGTTATGAAGTGCTTTGAGAAAATGGTATTGAAACATCTTTTGTCTAGTCTCCCCCCAGACTTTGATCAGTACCAGTTTGCCTACAGGTGGAGCAGATCCACTGAAGATGCTATTGCTATAGCTCTCCACTCGGCATTCAGCCATTTAGAAGACAAGGGGAGCTATGTAAGAATGTTGTTTGTGGACTATGGCTCGGCATTTGATACAATTATTCCCAACATTCTCATCACCAAATTGCTTCAGCTTGGTCTGCCTACTCACACTTGCAGCTGGATTAAGGACTTCCTAACAAACAGAACACAGACTGTTAGACTCGGACCCCATTCCTCCTCTACAGTCATGTTTAACACAGGCTCGCCACAGGGCTGTGTGTTGAGCCCCACTTCGTATTCATTGTACACATATGATTGCATACCTGTTCATCCCACAAACATTATAGTGAAGTTTGCAGATGACACAACAGTAGTGGGGCTCATATCAGGAGGAGATGAGTCTGCATACAGAGATGAGGTCCAGAAACTGGTGAGATGTTGCTCAGAAAATAATCTGCTATTGAATACAAAAAAAACCCAAAAAACCTCATTATTGATTTTAGGAAGCATAGCAGTGAGCCGCCTCCTCTATATTGTGACGTAGGCAAGGTTCACACAAAGAAAAGGAGCAGATAGTTGTGACAAACAGGCTTTATTCACACACACCCTGAGCACAGGCAGGAGGGGAGGTCATTCTCCCAGACCTCCGTTTAAATCATGGTTACACACACATGATAAATCTTGCCCTAATCCTGCCTATGAAACACTGCTGGGTGATTATAACGCAGTTATAATGACACAGCAGTATAATAACTCAGTAATAACATTTAATACACACATACAATAATGTCCTCTGTTGCAAAGCATGCTGGGGAAAATCGCTGCTCCCCCCCCCCCCCCCAATACAGCCCCGACGTTACACTGCCCCCCTCCTGGACTGGTTTCTGTCCCCAGAAAAATTAAAGTCCAGTTCAAAAGTCCAATACAAACTCATCCAGGTGTCGGGGCAGCCTTTGGTGCTGGCGACCAGCATGTACAGGCCCCCTAGTGTCCATCTGAGTCTCGGTCAGGGTATCTGGTCGGGATGAAGGCTCCGGTTCGTCCACCAGCGGTGCGGATGGCTGATATGGGGCAAGACAGTCACGATGAAGGACCACAACCCGGTCCCTTTTCCTAAACCTCACCCTGTACACCACATCCAACATTCTCTGCAGAACCACGCACGGTCCCGACCAATGGCTCGCCAGCTTCGTTGATCGTCCTCTTTTTCTCTCAGGGCAGAAAACCCAGACTCGATCTCCCGATGCAAAGTCCCTCCCCTGGCAGTGGGAGTCATACGCTCGCTTCTGCCGACCCCCCGCCGCTACCAGCGCCTCTCGAGCCAGTTCGTGCACCATGTGGAGACGTTCTTTCAAACAAAAAAAAATAATCCAACCCGGGTTTTCCCTCCACCTCCGGCTCGGGGGGGGGGGGGACCGAATACCAAATCCACCGGTGTGCGCAGCTCGCGTCCAAACATGAGCGCTGCAGGGGTGCACCGAGTAGATTCCTGTGCTGCCGTCCGGTATGCCCACAAAACAAAAGGAAGATGCAGGTCCCAGTCTCGCTGTCGCTGGTCCACTAGTATAGCGAGCTGGGTGGTGAGGGTCGGGTTGAATCGTTCGACCAGGCCGTTGCTCTGTGGATGCAGCAGGGTGGTCCGGGTTTTTCCGGATGCCCAGCCGCTTGCAGACCTCTCCGAAGACCTCCGCCTCGAAGTTCCGACCCTGGTCGCTGTGCAGCTCCTCCGGTGCGCCAAACCGACAGAACATTTCGTCCACCAGCTTTGATGCCGTCATAGCGGCGCTCTGGTCCAGGACCGCGTACTCCTCTGGCCGCTTAGTGAAATAATCCATCGCGACCAGCACGTAGCAGTTCCCCCGGTCCGTGGTTGGGAAAGGGCCCAGGATGTCCACTCCCACTCGCTCCATCGGCGCTCCCACCCGGTACTGCTGCAGGGGAGCGTGGGATCGCTGAGCTGGCCCTTTCTGAGCTGTGTACATGTCGCAGCGGTGAACATGGAGCTCCACGTCCTGATGACAGCCGGGCCAGTAGAACCGGGCTCGAAGGCGCTGCAGCGTCTTTGTCACTCCGAAGTGGCCCGCTCCCACCGCCCCATGAACCAGCTGGAGTACGTTGGGCCGGAGTCGATGAGGAACCAACAGCTGCCAGACGTGCCGCTGCCCAGCTGGAGTCTGCCACTGTCGATACACCACGCCCTCGTGGCAGCGGAGGTTGGCCCACTGGGAGTGTAGGGCCTTAGTCTCTGGGTCCAGCGGTGACACAACCTCCCAGGCGGGCCGCTGTCCTGCGTCCAGCCACTGCCGAACCCGAGAAATGACCGGATCTCTATCCTGCTCGCTCTGCAGCTGCTGCGTGCCAAGGACCTCTGTGACGTCATCGCTGGGGGAGGCTGCCTGATCACCCGAGGAGGGGCTGCGCGTCGCTGCGTTATTCCTGCTCGCAGCGGCCCGGAGAGCAGCAGCCCCTGGGGCAGCTTGGTCTCGATCTTCATCCCGTTGGCAGTGACGACACTTCTCTGTCGCACAGGGGCGCCGAGACAGCGCGTCAGCGTTGCCATGGAGGCGGCCTGCCCGATGCACAATCTGGAAATTATAATCCTGCAGTGCCTCCAGCCATCTTGCCAACTGTCCATCCAGCTCTTTGAAGTTTAATAACCAGGTCAGGGAAGCATGATCCGTCCTGAGCTGGAACCTCCCCCCGTACACATACGGGCGGAAATGACGCAGTCCTTGAATGACAGCCAACAGCTCTCTGCGAGTCACACAGTAGTTCCTCTCGGCTCTGCTGAGAGTGCGGCTGAAAAAAGCAACTGCCTGCTCTCCGTCTTCTCCCTCCTGGGATAGCACCGCCCCAATGCCCTGGTTGCTGGCGTCCGTGTCCACGATGAAAGGGCGGTTCGGGTCAGGATACTGCAGGATGGGGGCTCCGATGAGCGCCGCACGGAGCTGGGAGAAAGCAGCAGCACAGCTGTCACTCCACTGAAAACATGCGTCCTTTCTGCGTCAGCTGATGCAGCGGGGCTGGCGATGGTGGCAAAGTTTTTCACAACCTCCTATAATAGGAGGCCAATCCAAGAAAACTCCTCAGCTCTCCCACGTTCCGCGGCACATGGCCAGTCTCTTACCGCCGCCACTTTTTCTGGTCGGTGGCGACTCCCGCTGCGCTGAAGACGTGGCCCAGGAAAGTGGTCACCCGCTGGAATAGGTGGCAGTTTCTAGGGTGTACTGTAGCCCTGCCTGTTGGATGGCATCCAGCACCTCTCGGAGATTTGACAGGGTGCTGTCAAAATCAGCTGCATGCACCAGTAGGTCATCCAGGTAAACAACGCAGCGACTCCGGGGCACGTGAGCCAGCACTCGCTCCATCAGGCGCTCAAAGGTGGCCGGAGTGTTGCAGAGTCCAAACGGCATAACTTTATACTGGTACAGTCCCTGCCCGATGGAGAAGGCGTTTTTTGGCGGGCCTCAGGTGACAGTTCTACCTGCCAATAGCCGCGCGTAGATCCAGCGAGCTGAACCAGCTGGAGCCGGCGATGTGGTCCAGCGCGTCATCGATGCGAGGCAAGGGGTAGGAATCCTTCCGGGTGGACGTCATTCAGGCGCCGGTAATCACACAGAACCGCCACGACCCGTCCTTCTCCTTGACCAGCACCACCGGCGCCGCCCAGGGGCTGCTGGAGGGCTCAATAACATCTGCCTCCAGCATTTTCCTCGCACTTTTTGTTCTGCCGCTGCCCGCCTTGAAAAGGGCAGCCGGCCGTGGGCGGAGTCGAGTCGGCCTGGTCTCACTGGTGTTGATCTCGTGCCTGCACCAAACCGGTCCGGCTGCATTCCTCATCCTTCGCGGCGAAAACACCCATATAACAGTCCAATAGCTCCCGCAGCTGGCGTCTCTGTTCCGGGTCCAGCCTGCTGCAGCTCTGCTGAAATAATTCCTCGACCCGCCTGCTGCGTCTCTGCTGACGCGTTGACCCCCTCCCCTTGCTGTCCCTGTGTGTGTTTGTGCTCTCTCTGCCCACGCTGGTGGCGTCATCATGTCTGGTCCTCGCGGTGGCCCGCCTGGTCCGGTCCATCCTGGTGGTCCCTCGATCGCACAGGCCCCCGTGTTCCTTCTCTGGGTTCTGCTGTGGAGTGTGATGGTCCGTTTCCCAGCTGGAGGGGACGGTCCGGCGGTGTCGATCTTGGCATTCCAGGCTGTGAGCAGGTCTAGTCCAATAATACAGGGGTCTTAGATGTCAGCCAGCCAGAACGGGTGTCTTATGTTCTGACCGGCCACCCCCACCACAAGAACCTCTCCGCCCCCTCAGTCTGGCGCGCTCACCGGTAGCCGTGGTGGACGCAGCGCTTGGTGGGTTCCCACCCCCGTGGGGCCGTCTTGTTCGTGCCCGGCAGCACACCGGTCCGGATCAAGGATATTGTAGGAGCCGGTGATCAATCAGGCCCGGATCGACATCTTCGCTCCAAGCTGCACTGTAGATACATCCCTGGAGAGTGTCCAATTCAGCCCACTCATGGCGCCGGCTCCTCGGGGGGAAACATCTGCGGGAGGTGGCCTGTCCCCTTCCACGCCACCTTCGCTCTAGTTAAAAACGCTGCGAGGGGCCAGTTTGTCGTGGGGGTGGGTGTGGGGCAGTACCGTGCGATGTGTCCCAGCTCTCCGCACGGAAGCACCCTTCCTCGCACTGCCGCGGCCTCTTCTCCGTGGACACGCCGCCGTGGTCTGCCGTAATTCCTCCTCTTCCTCTTCGCTCTCAGCCGTGGCCTGGAAGGTTCTTTGTCTGTGCGTTGGCGCTTCAATTGTGCGATTTATTAGCGGCTCCACCCGCTCTGCTTCTGCCACCGCAGTCTCCCAGTCGCTCGCGGCATGGATCCGTACATGGCTCTGGAGCTGGGCCGGGCGGAGACCTTGGATGAAGTTCCGGAGAGCGAGCTTCTCTACCACCTCCGGTGCGAAATCTGGGTAGCTGCGCCGGGTTAGCAGCCGTATGTCTGCAGCATAGGCTCCTAGGCTTTCCTGGTTGCTTCGATGGCGGCGGGTCAGCTGTTCCTGGGCGTGCTCAGCGTCCGCCGTTCTCCCAAATCATCTTCGGAGCGCTCCTTGTAGCGCTGGCCAGCTGTAGCGCTCCTCAGGCCGGAGATCAGAGAGCGTGCAGAGAGCCGTCCCTTCCAAGGCCAGCGCGACTTGCACGGCGGTTTCCTCTGGTGACCAGCCGTTCAGCGCAGCGGCCAGCTCGACCTGGGTCAAGTAGTCATCCAACGTGGTCTCGCCGTTGAAGCGGGGGATCTTGGCCCGCTGCCGGACGGATGGAACGGTCGCCTCCTGATCGATCGCCACTCCTGATCGCCGTGGGATCGCCAGCCCGTCCTGCCCTGAAAAGGGCGGGATGCGGGGCTGGTTTGCTCTGCTCTGCCCGCTCTGCCTTGAAAAAGGCAGAGGGCGGGGTGCGCTGGCCCCGTCAGGTCCGCCGCTTCATTCGTCCCGGCGAGCGGCTCCCGGGGGTGGTGTCTCGGTCCCATCGTCCATCGTCAGCTGAGCAATGAGTCGCTCCAGCTGCTGGATCTCCATTCTGATCCTGGCTTCCATCTGCTCCATCCCACTCCTGACACCAGTGTGACGTAGGCAAGGTTCACACAAAGAAAAGGAGCAGATAGGTGTGACGAACAGGCTTTATTCACACACACCCTGAGCACAGGCAGGAGGGGAGGTCATTCTCCCAGACCGCCGTTTAAATCATGGTTACACATACATGATAAATCTTGCCCTAATCCTGCCTATGAAACACTGCTGGGTGATTATAACGCAGTTATAATGACACAACAGTATAATAACTCAGTAATAACATTTAATACACACATAGAATAACGTCCTCTGTTGCAAAGCATGCTGGGGAAAATCGCTGCTCCCCCCCAATACAGCCCCGACGTTACACTATATAGGCAAGGAGTGTGTGGAGAGGGTGGGGGCTTTTAAGTTTCTGGGTGTTCATATTTCTCACAACCTTACCTGGGCAGTTATGGCAGTTACCATAGCTACGATAAAAAAGGCTCAACAACGTCTACACTTTCTGAGGCTCCTCAAGAAGAATGGCCTGAATGCACAGTTGCTGGTTTTATTTTGTCGCTCTGCTATTGAGAGCATTTTGTCATATGGCATCACGGTTTGGTATGAGGGCTGTTCAGCCACAGACTGCAAAGCCTTCCAGAGAGTGATCGAGACTGCGCAAAAAATCACTGGCTGTTCTCTCCCTTCTCTGGAAGAGATTTCCAGGTCTCGGTACCTCAACAGAGCTACTGCCATCATTAAAGACTGTGCTCATCCAGGCCATGATTGCTTTCACTTGCTCCCCTCGGGAAAGCGGTACAGATCCCATAAAACCCGGACTACCAGGTTTAATCATAGTTTTTTCCCAGCAGCAGTACGTATTTTGAACAGATTTATGTAAAACGTACAGACTGCTGATATTATTTTGTTATTTTAGGTTATTTTGTGGCAATAACCCTGTGTGTATAAGCTGGTCTTATATATTTATCGCTCAGTATGTTTTCATTATTGCTATGTACATATTGTATTCAACTTTTAGGTAATATTGTTTCAAGCATTATTTATTGTTGTAATTATGAGAATGTTAAATGCATGAGTGAACTGTGAGTGTGATAGTTTGTTTTTAGGGAGCAGCATCTCAATTTCGTTGCATTGTTCATTAGCAATGGAATGACGTCCCACTTGATGAAGACCCTGGAGAGACTGCTCCTTGCTCACCTCCACCCCCTGGTGGAACCAGCGATGGATCCACTCCAGTTCGCCTACCAGCATGGCATTAGGGTGGAGGATGCGGTGATCTTCCTCCCTCACCGTTCTCTGTCCCACCTGGAGAAGCCCGGGAATGTGGTGAGGATCATGTTCTTTGACTTCTCCAGTGCTTTCAACACCATCCAACCGATGATCCTGAAGGACAAGCTGCTGTGCGCAGGGGTGGACCAACACCTGTCATCATGGATCCCGGACTACCTCACGAACCGGCCTCAGTTTGTGAGAACCCGGGACTGTGTGTCCGACACGATCATCGGTAGCACGGGGGCCCCCCAGGGAACGGTGCTGGCTCCCTTCCTGTTTATTTTATTTTATTTTATTTATTTATTTCGGATAATACAGTACAGGTTAAAGAAACTGTATAATATAACAACAAGGTCAAATTAGACAAAGACTCCTTCTACTAAACAATTCCACGTGAGTTATCCGAAATGGGTGATGGCTGAAGCCGCAGCTTATTCACTGTTGTTATTCACTGTTGTTATACCTATTCACTCTTATTCACTCACAGCCTGTTCACTCTTTATACTGCGGATTTCTCTCACAACACAACACACTGCCATCTACAGAAGTTCTCTGATGACTCTGCGATCGTTGGCCTCATCTCCAATGGAGATGAAGCTGAGTAGAGAGGGCTTATCCAGGACTTCGTGGACTGGTGCCATCGGAACTGCCTCCAGATCAACGCGAGGAAAACTAAGGAGCTGGTGGTGGACTGCCGCAGGCAAGGACAACCCCTCACAGCACCAGTAAATATACAGGGAACAGACATTGAGATGGTGACATCCTACAAGTACCTGGGTGTTCATCTGAACAATAAACTAGACTGGTCACACAATACTGACGCACTCTACAAGAAGGGACAGCGCAGGCTGTTCCTACTGAGGAGACTCAGGTCTTTTGGTGTACGAGGGGCGCTGCTGAAGACATTCTATGACACGGTGGTGGCATCAGCCATCACTTTTGGAGTGGTCTGCTGGGGCAGTGGCATTACCGCAGCTGATAGGAAGAGGCTGAACAAACTGATCAAGAAAGCTAGCTCTGTCCTGGGGCAGCGCCTTGACCCAGTGGAGTAGATAGGAGAGAGAAGGACGGTGGCTAAACTGTCATTTCTGCTGGAGTCCGAGTTCCACCCTATGCAGGACATACTGAATGCACTGAGGAGCTCATTTAGCAGCAGACAACATCATCCCAGGTGCGCAACCGAGAGGTTTTGCAGGTCCTTCCTACCAACGGCTGTCAGACTGTACAACCTAAGCAGGGCTGCTCACAGAGATAGCAAAAAGACGTAACAACCTAATAGTTTTTGAATGCAAAAGATGCAATAGACTTACACAATGGTCCCCTCCGGCATACAACTAGGAAAATACCGGTCGCTTTGGAGGGTGAGAATATGTATGGGCACATAATCATACCATGTAGGATAACTAAGTAGACGGTTGTGCTGTTTCATCCCATCTAGCAACAATGCTCTGCACTGTGTGTGTTTATATATTTACATATTTATTCCATCTAGCTACAATGCTCTGCACTGGGTGTGTTTATATTTATATATCTATATATTTATTCCATCTAGCTACAATGCTCCGCACTGTGTGTTTATATATCTACATATTATTCCATCTAGCTACAACTCTACGCACTGTGTGTGTTTATATATTTACATATTTATTCCACCTAGCTGCAATGCTTCGTACTGTGGGTGTTTATATATCTACATATTTATTCCATCTAGCTACAATGCTCCGCACTGTGTGTTTATATACTCATATATTTATTCCATCCAGCTACAATGCTCTGCACTGTGTGTCTGTGTGTATATACACTACCGTTCAAAAGTTTGGGGTCACCCAGACAATTATTTTGTGTTTTCCATGAAAAGTCACACTTATTTACCACCATGAGTTGTAAAATGAATAGAAAATATAGTCAAGACATTGACAAGGTTAGAAATAATGATTTGTATTTGAAATAATAATTTTTTCCTTCAAACTTTGCTTTCGTCAAAGAATCCTCCATTTGCAGCAATTACAGCATTGCAGACCTAACATGATTGCACAAGGGTTTTCTAATCATCCATTAGCCTTCTGACGCAATGAGCAAACACATTGTACCATTAGAACACTGGAGTGATAGCTGCTGGAAATGGGCCTCTACACAGCTATCTATAGATATTGCACCAAAAACCAGACATTTGCAGCTAGAATAGTCATTTACCACATTAGCAATGTATAGAGTGTATTTCTGATTAGTTAAAGTTATCTTCATTGAAAAAAAGTGCTTTTCTTTCAAAAATAAGGAAATTTCTAAGTGACCCCAAACTTTTGAACGGTATGTATATATATATATATATATATATATATTTATAGTAATATGTACATATGTATATTAGCTGCTCTTGCTTTTTTTTTTTTTCTTGCCTTCTGATTGTTGCTCTGAGTGTTGCTATCCCTGTGCTGTTGCAATCCTGGAATTTCCCCATTGTGGGACTAATAAAGGCTTATCTTATCTTATCTTATATGATGCCTATTGTGTAACAGTGCTTAATAATTATGAACCTTGTCAGTAAACTGTAATGGAGAAGAGGCGGAAAAAAATGAAAACTGACCTGAAAGATTCAATAAACTATGATGCTGATTTAAGGTGGAATTGCCCAGCCCCAATGTATGATCCATACAGTTATGACAGGCTTGTTATTATAATGTAGTCATACTGTTTTTGCTGCCGTTTCTCTGTCTGTTAGCAGGATCATGTAAAAACTGCTAGACGGATTTGGATAACATTTTCACCAAAGGTGGCCCTTGGCCCAAAGATTAACTCATTAGATGTTGGACGTGATCCATGAGTGCATACCTCCGCCAAGGCCCTCTCTCACAATGTCCAGATGGATGGCAACATGGACAAAGGGATGGAGGGGAGAACAAAGGGAGGTAGGGATGGAGCCTTGGCGGAGGTATGCACTCTCTGGGTGCCCTCTAGTTACAGTATTTCTTAATTTTGATTATTTCACCTGGGAAGTCTGGTCTGATCTTTATAAAATAATAAAATTTGTAGATGCATATAAAAGTCTTGAGGTTCCAAATTATATTTTCTTCTTAAATTTTGAAAACTTTTCATTTCTGCCCTTTAAATTAGTTTGGATAATGAAGTGAAACCTTTTCTTCTTCTTTTGGCTTCCCTGTAGGGGTCACCACAACGGATCATCTGTCTCCATTTCACCCTCTCCCTTGCATCTTCAATTGTAACACAAACCCTTCCCATGTCCTCCTTCACTACATCCATGAATCTTCTGTGATCTTTTCTTTTCCTCCTGCCTGGCAGCTCCAACTTCAACATCCTTTGTCCAGTATCTCCAGTATTCACCAGTACACCAAAAACATGTAGGTTTAGGGCGCTCACGCACGCAGCGACCAGCAGCCGGTGGCTTGTCACCAGACTGCAAACCAAGTCTACCTACGGGTACAAATAAGTAAAAAAAAAAAAAAAAAAAATTCCTCTTCTGCACATGTCTAAACCATCTCAGCCTTGCCTTTCTTACTTTGTCTCCAAACTGCTCAACCTGAGCTGTCCCTCTGATATTCTCATTTCTAATCCTGTCCCTCCTAGTCACTCCCAATGAAAATCTTAGCATCTTCAACTCTGCCACCTCCAACTCCAACCGCTTGTCTTTTTGTCAGCACCACCGTCTCAAGCCATACATCATAGCAGGTCTCACTACTATCTTGTAAATCCTTCCCTTTCATTTTAGCTGCTATCCTTCTGTCTATCACCCTTGACACTGTCTCCAACCACTCCACCCTGCTTGCACTCTCCTTCTTCACCTCTCTTGTGCATTTTCCTTTGCTTTGGATGGTGACCCAGGTATTAAACTCATCTACTTTCACTACCACTACTCCTTCCATCTTCACTGTTACACCTGCCTCCTTCACACTCATGTATCTGTCTTGCTTCTACTGACTTTCATTCCTCTTCTCTCCAGAGCATACCCCCCACCTCTCCAGGGGGTCTCATGTACAAAGACTTGCGTGGATTTCTACTGAAAGATGACGTATGTTTAAATCAAGAAAACGCCGTAAGCAAAAAAAAAAAAAAAATCAAGATGTATGAAACCGTCTGTATGCAGGAATCCAAGCACATTTCCTTTGTACATCCCAATCTACTTGAAATTGAACTCACATGAGTAAATACCGGACTCCTCCCTTGACACGCCTCTATTTGAATATGCAAATAGATATGCAGATATATATATACAATCCCTGCATATTTGATTCTCCTGTATCCACAATCAAAAGTAATGGATTTAATGGAATTTCACCGACGGTGAGTTGGAGCCACTCCTGAATGAGGTAGAGGCACGTAAAAATGTTTTGTTTGGCACTCTGTCCTCCGGCATTAGCATTGGATACAGGTAATTTAATAGCCTGCTCACAGCCTTATAAGATTAGCTTACTGTTTTCCTTTATTCAGACAGGAATGAGAAGGAGATGTTTCGTTAACCTCGGCATGTTTCCACTGACATCTGCAGTCATCCTCAGAGTGTCACGTGATCGCTGTGATTTGTGACCAGCCGGGTGGATCAGCTGGTTGAATAAAGGAAAACAGTAATGAAAAAGAAGACAATATGAACCTATTTAGCGGGCAGCCATGGTCACCTGTCAGTTGAAAGCAGATCATATTAGACTTGACAAGTGCATATGCAACACTCGACAAGTGTCCAAAATGCAAATCTCATCCTTTATAGTTATATACAACTTACATGGATTACACACATTACAAAATGAATGAAGTGCACTGGGGAAAGGGTGACACTGTTGCATTTCAAACTTTACGCACGTGTTTATTGACATAACTATTGTACACAGAGGCAATTGGGGGCTTGGTAGAATGCTGTGAAACTGTAGTTTAATCAGCAAAAAAAAGTAAGTCACTTACTCAACCCACTGACTTGTAATCAAGCCTTGAAGACAGGGTGATATTTGTTGGTGCACAGGTGCGTTGTGCATGAGGTGGGTAATTATTAGGACAATTATATGAATTTACTCACCAAGAAGTCACCCTTCTGCACAGTGCCAGTTTGTAGTTTGTTCCCAACAATGCTGTTCATCAGAATCATTGGGAAAACCGGCTCTCGCTGCAAATTGTGCTTTGATGTTGGCCTGTTCAACTGCATTGAATAGGCCAATGATGTACCTGGTTAACAGCCAGATAATGCCATCCCACACAGCTGGCATAGCTTGGCTTAGGGTTGACTGGGAAGTTCCCAATTGGTCTGCCAGTGACATGATTTAGTGGATAGACCCAGAAGCAGACTATAGACTCGGTTATATTTGCAATGATTTTATTGAGTGCAGGTGTGTGTGTGTGTGCAGAGTGGGGTGAGTCTGGAAACCCTGCAAGGGAGAGCGAGAGAGAGAGAGAGAGAGAGAGAGAGAGAGAGAGAGAGAGAGAGAGAGAGAGAGAGAGAGAGAGAGACCTTTGACTTTTAAAATAAGCCTTTATTGCACACTTCAAAAAAATGTAAGCACACCAACATCATTCCACCAAGTGTGTCACATTGGAAAAAGTGCAAACTGAAATGTTCCCCACACCACACCACACAGAGCATTCCTTGCAGCCCACCTAGTCAAAGATCCAGTTCTGTGACAGTCAATTACAGTCAAGTAAATGTCATATACAAGTCTGTTCAAACAATATCCCAAAAATGTGTGAAAACGGCAGAGGAACGACCGCCATTCATTCCTCCTGTCGGGCGCGCTTGACTGGCGTTCCCCCTGCTGCTTTACACAGGGCTGTCAGGTGTTTCTTGAGGCGATAACGTTTCCTTTCATCCAGGAGGTCAAGACCAGCCTGCCTTCTTAGCACATCCACAGACTTAATGAATTTATCAGTGTCACTGAAGTAGTCGGTGACTCTAATGGCTTTGAGAGAGTTTGAGTTTTAAAAAATGCCTTTATTGCACAATTCAAAAAATGTAAGAGCACCAATATCATTCCACCAAGTGTTTCACATTGGAAAAGTGCAAACATAAGTCATCGAGAGAGAGAGAGAGAGAGATATGAGTAATTTGCAGCACACAGCAGAACAATGAGGAGTTGATAATAATCTTACGGAGTGAGTGAGATTGAGTGGCTGGGATGAAACTAACAGCAGCCCACGTCCTCTCCAGGTTGCTGTGGTCCCGTGAAGATGAAGGAGGTGCTGGTGCAGATATTTACAGTGCTCTGTGCAGGGAGGATACCCTCGGCCAAGGGGAGAAGGGAAAAAGTTCAGTCTGATAGTTATGTGCGCTTACAGGATGATGGCGAGCGTGAGGGGACTCCGGCTCCAAGGGGAGGATCCAGGCCCACCACAAGGAAGGGTGCCGGTCCGTCAGGGAGCTTGTCCACCTGTGCACAGGTTAGTCCAAGATAAACAGAGGTGAATGCAGGGGTGAGGTTCAAACAGAGAGGTAGCTTACTGAGTGCAGAGTGAGACGGGGGTCGTAGCTGGAGAGAGGAGAGGCAGCATACAATGTAGAGGAGCTCTCTGTACTGCATGCATGCGTAGATGTCTCTGTGCAGGAGTGGAGGACCCCTCTCCATTTAAAGGCTGCTAATTAGGTGTGGGTGTGGGTGAAACCACAGCTGTGGAAAATAAGCAATTAGAGAAGAGGGGAAAAAAACAGCACACAGCTCAGATCACCACAGTGCCCCCCCCCCCCCCAAGGAATGCCTCCCGGCAGCCAACCCAACCTCCCCAGGTGGGACCGATGGAACGCCCGGATTATCTCCCAACCCATGATGAAGGATCCCCAGATCTATGATCTCTCCTCCAGTCCGTACCCAGCCCAGTCCACCAGATATTGTAGACCTTGCCCCCTGCGTCGCACGTCCAGAATGCAGATGACCTTATACACAGGACCACCGTAGATCATCACCGGAGGGGGAGGCGTCTTGGATGGTGGGCAGAGAGGACTGGTGGAAAACGGCTTCATCTGAGAGACATGAAAGGTGGGACAGATTGTGTACTTTATTGATCCCCAGAGGGGAAATTGAGGGCATCCACCTGGATGGATGAAACAGCCACGGTACGGCGCTATCCCTTAACCATTCACACACACATTCACACCTAGGGCCACTTTAGAGTCTCCAATTAACCTAACCTGCATGTTTTTGGCCTGTGGGAGGAAACCGGAGAACTCCCAGAGTAAACCCACACAGATAGGGGGAGAACATGCAAACTCCACACAGATCACTGTTGGTCAGGGGCTGGGATCGAACCAGGGATCCCATGGCCAAGGGTGAGTTGCTGTGCTGCCGCAGTGTTAACCACTCCGCCACCACACCGCCCCATGATGCGGAGAGCACAGGGAAGAGACAGGCGAACAGCAGCTGGATTGATGATCTGGGAGATGGGATAAGGACCAATAAAGCGGGGAGAGAGCTTTGTGGAATCTGTTTTGAGGTTAATGTGTCTGGTGGACAACCATACCTTCTGCCCAACCCAGTAGGGGGAAGCCGGGGTCCTCCGACGGTTTGCAGTCTTAGAGTTGTGGTCCGCGGTGTGGTGGAGAGCAGCCCTGGTGGCCCTCCAGAGCCAGTGACAACACCTGATGTGGGACTGCACAGACAGTACAGCAATCTCCACCTCCGCATCAGGAATGGGGGGGGGGGGGTTGTACCCCAAGGATGTATCAAAGGGGGACAGACCCATAGCAGCAGAGGTGGTGGAGTTGTGAGCATACTCAATCCATGGTAGGTAAGTATTCCAAGATGCAGGATTAGTAGCCGTGACGCACATCAGGGCTGCCTCCAGCATCTGGTTGGCTCGCTTGCACTGGCCGCTACTCTGGGGATGATACCCCGAGGACAAGCTGACAGTTGCCCTGATGGCCTCACTAAAGGATCACCAAATCTGAGAGACAAACTGGGGACCCTGGTCCAAGACCACGTCCACCGGAATACCGTGGAGGTGGATCATGTGTAGAACAAAAAGGTCAGCCGTCTCCTTGGCAGGCGGGAGCTTGCTCAGGGGGATGAAATGAGCTGCCATCAAGAACCTGTCCACAATGGTGAGAACAACCATATGTCCAGTGGAGGGGGGAAGCCCAGTAATGAAATCCAGTGCCACATGGGACCACGGCGTGCTGGGGATGGGTAGGGGGTGCAACAGCCCGGAAGGTGGGGAAGAAGATGACTTGCCAGTGGCGCACTGGGGGCAGGCCTTGAACTTATTCATGTCCCTCCCCATAGATAGCTGCCAGAAGGTCCTCTACAAATGAGTCATAGTGCGTAACACATAACCCTGGAAGAGTGCAGCCAGTCGATGACTTTGCCACGGACCAAGGAAGGAATGTAGATCCGTCCTGCAAGGCCCCCACCCGAATCAGGCTCAGTGCCCTGCACCCTCTTGACCTTCTCCTTGATCTCCCAGGAGAGCATGCCTACCACACATGGGGGGGAAACTATGGGATGCTGCTCCGGCGATGCCGTGTCAGCGGAGAGTTGCCTCAAGAGGGTGTCAGGCTTGATGTTCTTGTACCCCGGGCGGTAGGTGATGGTAAAATTAAACCTGCCAAAGAACAGGGACCAGCGGGCTTGTCTGGAGTTTAGCCATTTGGCAGTCCTGAGGTACTCCAGGTTCTTATGGTTGGTCCAGACCACAAACTGCTGAGAGGCTCCCTCCAACCAGTGGCGCCATTCCTCCAAGGCCAGTTTGACTGCCAGCAACTCCCAGTCACCAACATCATAGTTTCTCTTGGCTGGGGACAGGCATCAGGAGAAGTAAGCGCAGGGTGGACCTTATGATTGGTGGTCAAGCGTTGAGAGAGAACCGCCCCACCCCAGAGTCCCATGCATCCACCTCCACCAGGAACTGCAGCCATGGATCCACCTGAGCGAGGATAGGGGGAGAAGAAAAGAGACTTCAGCTCCCCACCGCAGATGATGAAGGCCTGATGATGCCTGAATTTAACGACTCCTTGATGTACTTATCCATTTCCTCTCGTTCTGGGGCAGACAGACTAAACAGTCTACTAGATGGCAATGTCGCTCCTTGAAGAAGGTCAATGGCACAGTCGTAAGGGTGGTGGTGGGGGGGGGAGCGCCTTAGACCTGCTGAAGACCGGGGCAAGGTTGTGATATTCAAGAGGGACCAGAGTGAGATTGGGCACATGGGTTGGTGAGTAGCTGATAGAAACAGAGGGAGAACAGGCTGCAGACTGCATGCAGGTGGTTAAGCAGAAGATGCTCCATGAAATAACCCTCCCTGCCTGCCAATCAATAATTGGGTTGTGGAGTCTTAACCAGGGATACCCTAAAATAACAGGGGAGGCAGAGATGGGTAAAACAAAAAAAACAAAAAAAACCTCAAATGCTCTTCTCAAATGCTCTTGCTTCAGGCAACCAATATGGAAATTGGAGCAGTCTTTTTAGTGACCCTAGTGAGTGGCTCCCTGGAAACTGCTACCATATTTAATGGAACTTCCAGGTCCTGACACAGGAGTTTTAGCCGGGTTGCCAGACTCTCTGAAATGAAGCTTTGTTCAGCGCCTGAGTCAATGAGAGCAGTGGTGCAAAATTCAGCGTGAAATCTGTGGGTAACAAAAGGCGCGTAAGGGATTTAGACCTGCCCATGTCTGTTAGCCCGCCTACTGTGATAAACGGAACCCCCCTTTTGGCAGATTGGGATAGTGGGAAACCTCATGTTCAGAGCTGGTGCAATACATGCACAACCCGAGATCATGGCGGCACTGTCATTCAGCAAGAGGCATCCTGGATCGGCCCAACAGCATGGGTTCCCCGGAATCAGAGGGTTCGGAAGGGGGGAGGGCGCGACTGAGAGCCTGAGCGATTGGCAAGGCGGTGCTTGTTGGATCGTTCCCTTAGGCAATTATCTAGGTTGATGGCCAGGGAGATTAACTTGTGTAAAGAGAAGGGTTTGTCTAACTGCGCTGGCTCATCACGAAGGCTAGGGCTGAGACTGCGCATGAAAATGCTGCAAAGAGACGCATCCTCCCATCCCACCTCCACCACGGCAACCCGGAAATCCACCAAGTAGTCGGCCATGGACCTGGCCCCCTGCTGGAGATTGAGAAGGCGGGTGGTGAGAATGTTACCCTAGTCAGAGTGGTCAAACACCTGGGTGAATTCAGACACAAATCGGTCATAAGTGTAGTCTTGGTAATTGGGGTGAGCCATAATAGCATAAGCCCAAGATAAGGCCCGCCCCTTCAGCAGGTTCACCATGTAGCTGATCTGGCTATGACTAGTGGGAAAATCCTCCAGCACTCACTGAAAAACTAGGCTACACTGAAGGAGGAACCCCCGGGCCTGGCCCATCCTACCGCTGAAGCGGGTCGGTGTGGGAACTGGTGTTAAGCGAGGAGGATGCGCCGACGGGGAAGAAGGAGGCGGCGGGGCAGCCGACGACCCGGAGCTGGCCTGGGGGGGCAAAGTAGCAGTAAGTTGGTCGAGCCACACGTTTATTTGAGTAAGTTGATTCAATATGACCTGTTGCTGATATGTAAGCTGGTCAAACCGAGCCTCCATGATGTCTAATCTGTGTGCAGTAGCACTGTCTGCTGGGTCTGACTGACACAGACGTACTGACATAATTTAGTGGATAGACCCAGAAGCAGACTCGGTTATAGTTGCAATGATTTTATTGAGTACAGGTGTGTGTGTGTGTGTGTGTGTGTGTGTGTGTGTGTGTGTGTGTGTGTGTGTGTGTGTGTGTGTGTGTGCAGAGCAGGGTGAGTCGGCAACCCTGCAAGGGAGGGGGGAGATAGAGTGAGAGAGAGAGAGAGAGAGATGAGTAGTTTGCAGCACACAGCAGAACAATAAGGAGTTGATAATAATCTTACGGAGCGTTGAGTGGCTGGGATGAAACTAACAGCGGCCCATGTCCTCTGCAGGTTGCTGTGGTCCCACAAATGTGAAGGAGGTGCTGGTGCAAATATTTACAGTGCTCTGTGCAGGGAGGATACCCTCGGCCAAGGGGAGAAGGGAAAAAGTTCAGTCTGATAGTTATGTGCACTTACAGGATGATGGCGAGAGTGAGGGGACTCTGGCTGCGAGGGGAGGATCCAGGTCCGCCACGAGGAAGGGTGCCAGTCTGCCAAGGAGATGGTCCACCTGTGCACAGGTTAGTCCAAGACAAACAGAGGTGAATGCAGGGATGAGGTTCAAACAGGGAGGTAGCTTACTGAGTGCCGAGTCTGAGACGGGAGACACAGCTGGAGAGAGTAGAGGCAGCATATAATGTAGAGGAGCTCTCTGTACTGCATGCATGCATAGACGTCTCTGTGCAGGAGTGGAGGACCCTCTCCATTTAAAGGCTGCTAATTAGGGAGCGCAGGTGTGGGTGAAACCGCAGCTGTGGAAAATAAGCAATGAGAGAAGAGGGAAAAAACAGCACACAGCTCGGATCACCACAGCCAGCTCCTTCTGGAATGCACCTGTAGCCAGAAACCCCAGAGTTGTCAGCTCCTGCACTGGGATGGGCAGCGCACGGCTTCTCACCGTGTCGTGCTCCAAGCGTGGCTGTAGCTCTGAGCACAGTTCCACAAGGACTGCCCATGGAAACCTAAACCGGCTGACAAGCCAGTCATCATCCTGAGCCAGAAAATCTTCTCTGTCTCTAAATACCCTTTCTCTTCTCACTGCACGATTTGCAATATCCTCTAATAATGCTAATGCTATTGTTGTTAGAGGCATTTCTGCACTTCTTTGTGCTTGCTTTTATATCCACTCGTATAATTGCACACACTTGGATGTTTGCTGATCATGTCTCCCTGGTGTCTACAATAATTTTCACGTCATTAGCAGTCTCCCAACATCACCTCTAAGTGTCGCCAACGGACCAATAACAGTAGAAATGTACGTACACCAGCCATGAAGTTGGTGTGGGGCTGTGCATATTTCCACGGTCATTTCATTTTTGATACGGCTGAAATTTTCCATGGAAACAGACGTACGCCATGTTTTTATGCGCAAGTACCCTTTGTACATGAGGCCTCAGGTTCTCTTCCACCCACTCCCTACTCTCACTACAGATCACGATGTCATCTGCAAACATCATGGTCCACTGAGACTCCTGCCTGACCTCATCTGTCAGCCTGTCCATCACCATGGCAAACAAGAAGGGACTCAGAGCCGATCCCTGATGTAATCCCAGCCCCACCTTGAATCCATCCATCTCTCCTACAGCACACCTCACCACCGTCTCACTGTCCTCATCCATGTCCTGCACCACCCTCACATACTTCTCTGCAACTCCTGACTTCCTCATACAGTACCACACTTCCTCTCTTGGTACTCTATCATATGTAAGTAGTTAAACCTCTATTTATCCTTAATTTGAATTTTGAGTTTGGAGTTCCTGGTTTGAAATTAGTGTCAGAAGCCATCCAACCAAAAATCTTAATTTCATTCTCCATTTTATACTTCTTGACCACTTTGAACCAGACCTCCAAAGTGAATTTAGTGAGCAAATCCAACTTCACTTTGTTTTCCTTGAACATTTTCTCACTGGCAGTCATACTTGGTACATGATACCCCTTTGTATTCAACTCTATTTCCTTTTCCCTTGTAGTACAATTCGGAACACACCAACAGATCAGAGGACTCAGCTGTGCAACACAGTAATATTCTTTGTGGTTTGACAGTGCCAGTCATCACTCTTTTTGGGTATTTGAAGTGTTGTGTATTTAATTCTGGGTTTACTCCCTTTCCAAATGAATCTCCAACTCCGCCCCCCCCCCCCATTCTATAAATTATGAAGTCACAATTGGCACTGACAAAAACTGGAACAAATAGAAAATTCTTGGCAGTACCGAGCCAGCGTCTCCATGTGGGCCCCACCAAAGGTTAAAACTGGTCTGTTTTATGGGTCCCATGTGGGTTTTCCATTGGTTCCATGTTGGCCCCATCTTCTACCCACATGGACTTTACCTACAGTGGTGTGAAAAAGTGTTTTCCCCCTTCCTGATTTCTCATTTTTTTGTATGTCACACTTAAATGTTTCAGATCATCAAACAAACTTAAATATTAGACTGTAGGGAACCCACGCTGGGATATTCATCTCAGACTGGAAGCAGAGGGGAGGGGAATATTCCCTCTGCCAGCAGAGCGTGGGGGATTTAACGGAGAAGGACAGTACGTATTGTAATGGGAGAAGTTATGGTAATGCGGCAGGAAGGAGTAGCTGCGGGGACAGTAAGGGGTGGATGTGTGAATGTATTGTAATGCAAGATTTCAGGCAGCAGGGGGAAGGAATGGAGTGGTATAAAAGGAGAGACCCTGGTGTATTGAGAAAAGTCTTTTTCTGTGTATGAATGAAGTGACAGTGAGAAATAAAGTTTGTCTGTCATGCAAGTTGGGCAGTGCGGTGGCGCAGTGGTTAGCACTGCCGCAGCACAGCAACTCACCCTTGGCCATGGGATCCCTGGTTCGATCCCAGCCCCTGACCAACAGTGATCTGTGTGGAGTTTGCATGTTCTCCCCATGTCTGCGTGGGTTTACTCCGGGATTTCTCCGGTTTCCTCCCACATGCCAAAAACATGCAGGTTAGGTTAATTGGAGACTCTAAAGTGGTCCTAGGTGTGAATGTGTGTGTGAATGGTAAAGGGATAGTGCCGTACCATGGCTGCTTCATCCATCCAGGTGGATGCCCTCAATTTCCCCTCTGGGGATCAATAAAGTATACAAAAGCAAAAAAAGCAAAAAAAAAAAAAAAAAGTCTGGTTCCTTTATTTGCACTCTCCACACTGGTGACCCTTGATGAATTATGGAACACGAGGCAAGAACCCCGGAGTCGGCCCGGACGGGAAGCCCCAGCAACACGGCAAGCATCTCAGAGACGGCCCAGACGGAAAACCCCAGCACGCGTGCACTGTTTCGGCCAAACTACCAGACTTTTGGCTGCACGACCCGCGGTCTTGGTTCCTTCACACCGAGGCTTAGTTCGCCCTCCGGGGAATAACGGCAGATGACACCAGATATTACTATGTGGTTGCAGCGCTGGACGCTCGCACGACTCAGCAAGTAGCGAGCCTGCTCCAACAGCCTCCAGCCCATGATAAATACGGGACTCTCAAGGCCGCGCTGACCCGGCGCTACACACTCTCGGACTGTGAGAGAGCAGAGAGGCTCCTGAGGCGCTCCGAGTTAGGAGATGGGTCGGCGGTCGAACTGATGGAGAAGATGTTGGCGTTGATGGGCACGGACGACGGGCATTTTCTGTTTGCCCACCTTTTCCTCCGGAACCTCCCAACAGAGACAAGAGTGGTCCTGGCCAACTCACAGTTGCTGGCCGCACACGACTACCATGCGCTAGCTCAGGAGGCAGATCGGATCATCCTCACCTCCAGAGCCCTCACAGTGAACGCGGCGGTGTCGGAACCCAGCAAGACGACCAGCGAAGGCGGGGAGCCGGCAACGGTAGCGACAGCGGGGGCCAGAAGGCGCCAGAGAGACATGCTCTGCTCCTACCACCACCATTTTGGAGAGATCGCACGCAGATGTGTGCCACCGTGCCAATTCAAGCCTTCGGGAAACACCAAGGCCGGCAGTCAGTAGCAGCTGCGACTGCCGGTGAAGAAAACAAGCTGCTCTACATGATGGACTCGCGCTCGGGGAGACAGTTTCTCGTAGACACCGGCTCCCAAAAGAGCCTCACCCTGCCGTCCTACGCTGACCGGCTAGCGGGAGCTAGCGGCCCCGCGCTGATAGCCGCAAACGACTCGGACATTAGGACTTTTGGTGAGAGGACACTGGCTGTATCCCTACACGGCCGTATGTACGAGTGGACTTTCGTCATAGCGGCATGCAGTTTGCCAATCTTGCGAGCTGATTTTGTGTGTGCACACGGGTTGCTAGTCGATGTTGCTAACAGACGCCTGGTTAATGCAATGTCTTTTGATTCTCTCCCCTGAACAGCTCGAGGGGCCGGGCCAACAACACTAGCCAACGTCACAGCTCCAGGCGGTAAGTTCCACGCACTGCTCACTCAGTTCCCAGCACTCACAGTCCCAACGTTTTCGGCGGCCATCACTAAACACTGGGTGGAACACTTTATCACCACCACTGGGCTGCCCGTTTTCGCACGACCTCGGCGCCTGGACGCTGCTAAACTGGCCATAGTGCGCGAGGAGTTTGCCAACTTGGAAAGGTTGGGCATCATCAGACGCTCAAACAGCCCATGGGCATCCCCACTACACATGGTCCCTAAGGCCAAGGGATCGTGGGGACCATGCGGAGATTTCCGTAGATTGAATAACGCACAGCGCATGACCGCTACCCAATATTCAGGATTTTTCCGTTCACCTTGCCGGGGCACACATTTTTTCTAGAATAGACCTTGTCTGTGGTTACCACCAGGTCCCGGTGCGCGCGGAGGACATACCCAAAACAGCGGTAATAACTCTGTTTGGCTTGTTTGAGTTTTTACGCATGCCCTTCGGATTAAAAGGCGCGGCACAGACATTCCAACGCATGATGGATGCAGCGTTGCGCAATCTGCCATTTGTGTTTGTCTACCTGGACTGATATCCTGGTGGCCAACGCGTCTGAGGACGAACACGTAACCCACCTCAGGACGGTTTTCCGGAGGTTGGAAGAGCATAATCAACCCGGCGAAATGCCAGTTTGGTGTGACGGGGATTGACTTTTTGGGGCACCGCATCTCACCAGAGGGAGCAATACCCTTGCCCGACAAGGTGTGCGCCGTGGCGAATTTTCCCCGGCCTCAGACGGTCAGGGCGCTGCAAGAGTTTTTGGGGATGGTTAACTTTTATAACCGGTTCCTCCCCCACACAGCTCGGCTCATGCAGTCATTGAACGCCGCGTTCAAGAAACGGAAGCCGGCGGACAGAGTCGAATGGACTCCGGAGCGGGAGCAGGCATTCTCTGAGGTTAAAACAGCCCTGGCAAACGCCACACTGTTGGCACACCCGGACCTGGCGGCCCGGATAGCGCTCACTACCGACGCCTTGGACGTGGCCATAGGGGCCGTCGTGGAGCAACGTGTCGCCGGTTCTTGGCAGCCGCTCGCTTTTTTTCAGCAGGGCTTTGCACGACAGTGAGCGTAAATACAGCGTGTTCAACAGAGAGTTGCTGGCTCTCCACCTGGCCATACGCCACTTCCAGTTCTGGCTGGAAGGGTGCAGCTTCACTGCGTTCGTGGACCACAAGCCGCTAACATACGCGATGGCCAAGGTTTCGGAACCATGGTCGGGCCGGCAGCAGAGACAGCTGGTCGTGATCTCAGAGTTTACGACCGATATTCAGCATGTGACAGGTAAACTGAATGTGGCGGCGGACTGCCTCTCGCGCGCAGTAGTGGCCCCAGTCTGCATAGGGATAGATTATACAGCCATGGCCGCAGAGCAGATTGGCGATGCAGACGTGTGCGCGCTCCACTCTGGACCAACAGGGTTACGGCTGGAGGGCAGAGTACTGCAAGAGGGCAGCCCCCCCCCCCCAGTCTGTGATATCTCCACGGGACGCCCACGCCCAGTGGTTCCAGTTGCTTGGTGCCGCCGAGTGTTTGAGTCAATTCACGCTCTGGCGCGCCCAGGAGTGCGCGCATCAGTCAAAATGGTGGGAGCGAAGTTCGTATGGCCAGGCCTGCGCAAACAAGTGAAAGAGTGGGCTGCAGCCTGCGTAGCGTGCCAACGAGCCAAAGTACACAGACACACGAAGGCCCCTTTGGAGCCATTTCGTATACCGGCTAAAAGGTTCAACCATGTTCACGTGGACCTCGTGGGCCCCCTCCCGCCATCGCAGAGGTTCACGCACCTTCTGACAGTGGTGGACCGCACCACACGCTGGCCAGAAGCAGTCCCGCTAGCAGCAACCACATCTGTGGATGTGGCACGCACCTTTTTGATAACATGGGTGGCGTGTTTTGGCATCCCGTCGGACATCACATCCGATAGGGGCCCTCAGTTTGTTTCCGACCTCTGGTCCGTGATGGCCCGTAGCCTGGGTGTAGCAATTCATCGCACAGCCACGTACAACCCACAGGCCAATGGGTTATGCGAACGTTTCCATAGGTCACTGAAAGCAGCGCTCAGGGCTTCGCTTACGGATGCAAATTGGGTAGACCGGTTGCCGTGGGCTCTGTTAGGGTTGCATTCCGCACCAAAAGAGGATTTGGAGGTTTCCCTGGCGGAGCTTGTTTTTTCTCAGCCACTGTGGCTCCCCTGGGAATTTTTACCAGATAATCCCGTTCCGGACAACTGTCTGTCTCAGCGTTCGCAGCATAGCGCAGATACAGGCACGCTACCGGGCCTGGCCCACCACTGTTTTCCACACGCTTTTGTACCAAAAACTTTGAAGAACGCAGTGTTAGTGTTTGTCAGGCACGATGCCCACCCCCCCCCCATTGCGCCCATCCTACGATAGCCCGTTCAGAGTGCTGGAACCAGGGGACAAACATTTTTTGTTATAACTGGGGGGTCGTCGGGAGAAAATATGTATAGACAGACTTAAACCCGCCTTTGTGGTGGCGGACGAACAAGTGATGTTGGCTTGGGCCCCTCGGCATGGAAGACCCCCACTGAGAACTCCCCAGGTAGAAGATTCATCAGAGCAGCCACACGGGCAAGTTGAATGTCCCCCCCCCCTCACCATTTCCCACCCGCAGACAGACACACCCCCAGGAGCCCCCCACCGGCACAGCAGCGCTGCGGAGTCGAAGGACCCTCGTTACAGCAGATATGGGAGGAGACTGAAGCCAAAAGGACGTGAGGGTTGAAACTCAGTCTGAGACTCGGGGGGGGGGGGGGGGGTGTGTAGGGAACCCACGCTGGGATATTCATCTCAGACTGGAAGTAGAGGGGAGGGGAATATTCCCTCTGCCGGCAAAGCGTGGGGGATTTAACGGAGAAAGACAGTACGTATTGCAATGGGAGAAGTTATGGCAATGCAGCAGGAAGGAGTAGCTGCAGGGACAGTAAGGGGTGGATGTGTGAATGTATTGTGATGCAAGATTTCAGGCAGCAGGGGGAAGGAATGGAGTGGTATAAAAGGAGAGACCCTGGTGTATTGAGAAAAGTCTTTTTCTGTGTATGAATGAAGGGAGAGTGAGAAATAAAGTTTGTCTGTCGTGCAAGTCTGGTTCCTTTATTTGCACTCTCCACAAGACAAAGATAACACAAGTAAACACAAAATGCAGTTTTTAAATGAAGGTGTTTATTATTAAGGGTAAAAAAAAAATCCAAAACTACATGGCCCTGTGTGAAAAAGTGATTTCCCCCCTGTTAAAACATAAATTAACTGTGGTTTATCACATCTTTGGAAAGTCAAGTTCATTTTTCTAGCTATTTCTAAAGCTTTGGGAGTCCAGCGAACCATAGTGACAGCCATTATCCACAAATGGCGAAAACATGGAACAGTAGTGAACCTTCCCAGGAGTGGCTGGCTGACCAAAATTACACCAAGAGCGCAGCGACAACTCATCCAAGAGGTCAAAAAGACCCCACAACAACATTCAAAGAACTGCAGGCCTCACTTGCCTCAGTTAAGGTCAGTGTTCATGACTCCACCATAAATGGTAAATGGCACTTGCTTATATAGCGCTTTTATTCTCATCTCTTGATGACCAAAGCACTTTACAGATCCTGCTATCCACCCATTCACATATTGATGGTGGCATGCTGCCTAACATGGCGCTTCCAGACCCACCAGGAGCAATTGGGGTGAAGTGTCTTGCCCAAGGACACAACGGCAGGATATCTGGGGAGAGCGGGATTCGAACCGCAAACCATGTGGTTATTGGACGACCTGCTCTAGCTCCTGAGCCACTGCCGTCCCCGTCATAAGAAAGAGACTGGGCAAAAAGGGCCTGCATGGCAGAGTTCCAAGACAAAAATGACTGCTGAGCAAAAGCAACATAAAGGCTCATCTCAGTTTTACCAGAAAACATCTTGATGATCCCCAAGACTTTTGGGAAAATACTCTGTGGACTGACAAGACAAAAGTTGAACTTTTTGGAAGGTGTGTGTCCCATTAGATCCGGCGTAAAAGTAACAGCATTTCAGAAAAGGAACATCATAGTGGGGAGTAAGATATGGTCGTGGTAGTGTGATGGTCTGGGGCTGTTTTGCTGCTTCAGGACCTGGAAAACTTGCTGTGGTTAATGGAACCATGAATTCTGCTGTCTACCAAAAATTCCTGAAGGAGAATGTCCGGCCATCTGTTCATGACCTCAAGCTGAAGCGCACTTGGGTTCTGCAGCAGGACAATGATCCAAAATACACCAGCAAGTCCACCTCTGAATGGCTTAAGAAAAACAAAATGAAGACTTTGGAGTGGCCTAGTCAAAGTCCTGACCTGAATCCAACTGAGATGTTGTGGCATGACCTTACAAATGCGGTTCATGCTTGAAAACCCTCCAGTGTGGCTGAGTTATAACAATTCTGCAAGGATGAGTGGGCCAAAATTCCTCCACAGCGCTGTAAAAGACTCATTGCCAGTTATTACAAATGCTTGATTGCAGTTGTTGCTGGTAAGGGTGGCCCAACCAGTTATTAGGTTTAGGGGGCAATCACTTTTTCACACAGGGCCATGTAGGTTTGGATTTTTTTTTCCTTTAATAATAAATACCTTCATTTAAAAACTGCATTTTGTGTTTACTTCTGTTATCTCTGTCTAATATTTAAATTTGTTTGATGATCTGAAACATTTAAGTGTGACAAACATACAAAAAAATGACATAATGTCCGGCTCAGGAAACACGCACGCAGGCTCAGGATAGATTTAACAGCTTTATTCAACAAGCAGGCGTGTCTGGATGGATGTGTGAGATATGTATATGTGATGAGGGTGAACGCCGATGCACAGGAAGCAGAGCGGTGCGCCGTACAGCCGGGCAACCCTATGGAGAGAGCAGAGGACAGGGGTAAAGGGCACCACACCAAGACAGGGATAATGAGTCGTGTGCCGCTTACTTGTGATTAACAGGTGGCTGGCGTTGGCCAAGGGAGAAGCCTGGAAGACAGCGTCCTGCAGAGCCTGTGACGACGGAGAGGGTAGAATGGCGATGACGGGGTGTCCGCCGCCAGGGAATCCACTTGTGCACAGGGGAGATGACTTGCAAAAGGTAAGGGAATGGAATGCTTACGTAGAAGCATAGTCTTGCTGTCGTTTTGGAGACGATGCAGCTGCGAAGAAGTGCCGATGCGAACAGACGGCTCCAGACCGCTGCACAGGGCTGAGTGGGCTAAATAGCTCGCGGCTGACGAGGCGCAGGTGTGCGCGCAGCTGAGGCAGATGATGAGCGGCGAGTCGTGACAGTACTCCCCCCCCCAGCAGCGCCTCCTGGCGCTGGTTTGTCCGGATGCGCCTGGTGGAACTCCGTGATGAGACTCCTGTCCAACACCAAGGAAGAGCGCACCCAGGACCTCCACTCAGGACCGAATCCCTCCCAGTCCACCAAGTACTGCAGCCCGCGACCTCGGTGCCGGGAGTCCATGATGGAAGCGACTCTCCAGGCCGGGTGACCGTCGATTATCAGAGGCGCGGGCGGCGCCGCGGGTGAGGGACAGAGGGGATCGGAGACCACGGGCTTGATTTTAGACACGTGGAAGGTGGGACATATGCGGAGGGAGGGGGGGAGGGCCAGACGCACAGCCACCGGGTTAATGATTTTTGAGATGGTGAAGGGGCCAATGAAGCGTGGGGCCAGCTTCCTCTTCTCAGCCTTGAGGTGAATGTCCTGAGAGGCTAACCAGACTCGTTGGCCCACCTGGTAGGCAGGGGCCGGTCTCCTGTGGCGGTTCGCCGTGGTGCTGTTGCGCGTCGCCGTGCATAAAAGCGCATCGCGCGTCCTGGTCCACAGGCTCCGACAACATCTCAGGTGCGCCTGGATGGATGGAACGGCCAGCTCACCCTCCTGCTCCGGGAAAAATGGTGGGTCGTATCCCAAGGACGCCTTGAAGGGGGACATCCCTGTGGCAGAAGACCGTGCCGTGTTGTGGGCATACTCTACCCAGGCCAGGTGCGCGCTCCAGGAAGACGGGTTGGAGGAGGTGATGCAGCTTAGGGCAGCTTCCAGCTCCTGGTTGGCCCGTTCACACTGCCCATTGGACTGCAGGTGGTAGCCGGAGGAGAGGCTTACCGTGGCCCCCAGGGCGTTGCAGAAGCACTTCCATACCTCTGAGACAAATTGGGGCCCCCGATCAGAGACGACGTCCACTGGTATCCCGTGCAGCCTGACCACGTGTTGAACCAGAAGGTCCGCTGTCTCCCGTGCCGTTGGGAGGCCCCGGAGTGGCACGAAGTGGGTAGCCTTGGAGAAACGATCCACGATGGTCAGCACGGCATCATAGGTGTTGGAGACCGGGAGACCGGTGACGAAGTTGAGGGCTATGTGGGACCAGGGCCTGCCAGGGATCGGCAGGGGCTGGAGTAGACCCACGGGGGGGGGGGGGGGGGGAGTTTCCTGACTTGCCGGTGGCACACACAGGGCACGCCCGGACGTAGTTGGTGGTGTCCTTCTGAAGACCTGGCCACCAGAAGGAACGCTGGAGGAGATCCACTAGCCGGGAAACACCAGGGTGACAGGCAAGTTTGGAGGTGTGAACCTCAATGGATGACCTCCCCCCGGACAGTAGATGGAACAAACAGCTTCCCTTCCGGTCTGCCGCCAGGGTCCGGTTCGGTCTCCTGCGCCCTCCGGATCTTGTCCCTGATGGACCAGGAAATCGCCCCCACAACACACGAGCTGGGCAGAATGGTATGACCCGGCTCCTCCGACGTCTCGGGGGCAAACTGCCTGGACAAGGCATCGGGCAGGCCGTTCTTAGAACTAGGGCGGTAGGTGATGGTAAAACGGAACCGTGCGAAGAACAAGGACCAGCGCGCCTGGCGGGCATTCACTAGTCTGGCAGATCTTAGGTATTCCAGGTTCTTGCGGTCCGTCAGCACCACGAACGGCAACGCAGCCCCCTCCAGCCAGTGGCGCCACTCCTGCAGGGCGAGCTTGATGGCGAGAAGCTCCCTGTCCCCGACGTCGTAGTTACGCTCGGCCAGAGACAGACGCCGTGAGAAGAAGGCGCAGGGTCGCTTGACCCCGTCGGTGGGTGATCGCTGGGACAGCACTGCCCCCACTCCCGTATCAGACGCGTTGACTTCCACCAAACACTGCAGCGCGGGGTCAACCTGAGTCAGGACTCGGGAGGAGGAGAACTCCGTCTTCAACGCCTGAAACGCTGCTGCGACCTCTTCGGTCCACCGGAAGGGGTTTTTGGGAGAAGTGAGACGGGTCAACGGGGCAACGATGGCACCGAAATTGGGCACAAAATGGCGGTAGAAGTTGGCAAACCCAATAAAATGTTGTACCTGCTTCCTAGAGGTTGGCGTGGGCCACTCAACCACCACTTTGACCTTCGCGGGGTCGGGAAGGACTTGGTTGTGTGAGATTACGAATCCTATGAAGGAGGTGGTCTTGGCGTAAAATTCACACTTTTCAGCCTTGACGTACAGCCTGTTCTCCAGCAGTCGTTGTAAGACCCACCTCACGTGGACCTGGTGTTCCTCCCGTGACCTGGAGAAGATGAGGATGTCATCCAGGTACACGAACACAAACAGGACGTTGATGAGGCGTTGAAACACAGCGGGGGCGTTGGTCAGTCCAAACGGCATCACCAGATACTCGAAGTGACCACTAGGCGTTCGAAAGGCCGTCTTCCACTCATCCCCCTCCCGGATCCGGACTAGGTGGTACGCACTGCGGAGATCCAACTTGGTGAACCAGGTCGCCCCCTGAAGGGAGTGGAAGGCAGTGTCCATTAAAGGCAGGGTGTAACGGTCCTTCTCCGTGATGTCATTCAGGGCCTGAAAATCGATACGGGGCGGAGTGACCCATCCTTCTTAGAGACGAAGAAGAACCCTGCGCCGAGCGGAGATGAGGAGGGGTGGATGATTCCCGCTTTGAGTGACTCCTTGATGTAGCTATCCATAGCCTCTCGCTCCGACGCTGACAGGCTGTAGAGGCGTCCGGATGGCAAGGGCGCCCCTGGGTGGGTGTTGATAGCGCAGTCGTAGGGCCGGTGAGGAGGAAGAGACATCGCCCTAGACTTACTAAACACGAAACCCAGGTCATGGAACTCCGAGGGCACCAGAGTGAGATCCGGAGGCGCGGCGTCCTTGGCCGGAGGGGGAGAGGACGGGGCACAGGCTGCGGACTATAGGCAGGTACCCATACAGAAGGAGCTCCAGGCAGTGATTCTTCCTGTCTGCCAATCCAGCACAGGGTTGTGCAGGCGCAACCAGGGGTAACCTAGGATGACAGGCGACACAGAGGAGGACAGGACGTACAGGGTGAGATCCTCCCGGTGGTTACCTGAGATGATAACAGGGACCGGCTGGGTGCGATGAGTCACTTGTCCAAGGGGCGCACGGGAGAGGGTGACCAGGCTGAGAGGAGCGGCCAGAGGGTGGCAGGGGATGCCCAATTGGGTTGCCAGGCTTTTTGAAATAAAGCTCTGCTCTGCTCTGCTTCTGAGTCCACCAGTGCGTGTGTGAGGTGCCCCGTGGCATTGTGACAAAATTGAATGGGCAGTGATAGGCTAGTGAGGGGATTTGACCAGTTAGAGTCCCCGAGGCCCCCTACAGTGACTCGCGGACCTCCCCGTTTGGCTTCTCCGGGCAATGCTCCACGGTATGTTGATTGCCTCCGCAATACATGCAGAGGCCCAACTCCCGGTGGCGCTGTTTCTCCGCTAGGGGGAGACTTGACCGACCGACCACCATTGCCTCCGATTCCTCGGAAGACTCCGGAGGAGGTAACGCCAGGGGGCGAGCTTGAGGCCTGCGGACGGAGCCTCCACGCGAGTGGCCGATTAACTTCCGCTCGGCGGATCGTTCACGCAGCCTGTTATCCAAGCTAATAGTTAAGGAGATTAGCCCCGAGAGCGTCTCCGGAAGGTCTCGACCGGCCAGCTCATCCCTCAGACCAGAGCTGAGGCTGCGGAGGAAGATACCACAGAGTGACGCCTCACCCCAGCCTACCTCCTCCGCTGCGACCCGGAAGTCGATAGCGTAATCCGCCGCTGACCGGCTTCCCTGTTGGAGGCCAAGGAGACAGTCAGTGAGGATGCTATCACGCCGGGAATGTTCGAACACCTCGAGAAAGCTCTGCACGAACTGGCTGTAGGAGAGGTTTGCGTAACTGGGCTTCGCCATAACGGCATAAGCCCAAGTTAACGCTCGCCCCTCCAGGAGATTACCAATATAGCCAATTCGGCTGTGGTCCGAGGGAAAATCCCCGGGAACGCGCAGAAACACCGACTCACACTGCATGATGAACCCCCGCACTCCGCCGAGCTTCCCGCTGAAGCGGGCGGGGGTTGGGATAGGTGTGTCGGGTTGGCGTTCCCGAGGCAGACTGGCCGGCCACCGGAGCGACAGGAGTTACCCCTCCCTGACGAGCCGGGGGGAACGTCTGCTGGGGGTCTAAGCGGTCTAACTTGTGATTAACAGGTGGCTGGCGTTGGCCAAGGGAGAAGCCCGGAAGACAGCGTCCTGCAGAGCCTGTGACGACGGAGAGGGTAGAATGGCGATGATGGGGTGTCTGCCGCCAGGGAATCCACTTGTGCACAGGGGAGATGACTTGCAAAAGGTAAGGGAATGGAATGCTTACGTAGAAGCGTAGTCTTGCTGTCGTTTTGGAGACGATGCAGCTGCGAAGAAGTGCCGATGCGAACAGATGGCTCCAGACCGCTGCACAGGGCTGAGTGGGCTAAATAGCTCGCCGCTGACGAGGCGCAGGTGTGCGCACAGCTAAGGCAGATGATGAGCAGCGAGTCGTGACAAAAAATGAGAAATCAGGAAGGGGGCAAACACTTTTTCACGCCACTGTATGTACCCATTTCCAACTTATTTTCTCATAAATTTGCTATTATAAGTTTGTGACCCCCCCCTTCCCCCCCAACTTTTTTATTGTAAACTTGCAACTTTTTCTCATAAATTTGTGATTTTTTTCTTGCAAATTTGCAACTTTTTTCCCTTAAAAATTTGTTCGTTTTTCTTGTAAAATTGTGACTTTTTTCTTGCTAATTTACTAAACTAGTACATTGCCCATAGAATGCAAGTATTCCTGTCTGAAACAGGTATCCCTATTAGGTTTTGCAGGCCCAAATGTAGGCTGTGTTTGAAAGTGGAATACAGAGGTGTAGCCTGTATGTAGGCAATCACATGTTAGACTCTGACAAATATAAAAAATAGTAAATGGCACGATTGTGTGAATATTAATTACAGAATACCTAAATATTGAAAATGAATGGGACATCCAATATTAGCGACTGTTTCAGATCCCTTATTTGTTTGTTAGATCGCTTATTTGTCTGATCTTTCGCATATCCTCATATTCTTCTCTATTCTAATCTATCTCATATTCAAGATAATAGTGCATCTTATGGCTGTGTTGTGAGACATGTATATGTTGGACACTGCATATGTGATTTAACCTCACGATGAAGGAGAGCCAGCCCCCTGCGGTGCGGAGCCACAGAGCCTGGACCCCCTGCGGAGGACAGGGGACAGAAGACTTCCTGACCACTGAGGCTCGAGAGGAGAGAAGGGGGAGTTATGTAAATAAAAGGCTAATGAATGTGAATAAAGAGACTTTGATATAGATGTGTGATTTCCCCCGCGAGGGAAATGGTTTGATGTGAGAATGTTTAAATGAGAGAACTTTGGTGTGTTCACCCTCTTTGTTCGCTGCTCAAGAATAAGAGCAGACAGTGGAATGATTTCTTGAATAAACTATAATGGAAGACAATTCGGTTTCGTTATTCAAGTCTCCCCACACATCTTGTACTTTGGGGAATGGGAGTTGTTCAGTCATCATTATAATTATTTTAGTTTATATCACTGTTCAGTGATGGAGTTCAGTGTAATAATGAATTTCTTCTGTGTTTCATCAATAAACTCATGCAGTACTATAACAGGACACGTTTACAAATATTTGAGACCCACTGTAGTGCATCATTTTATACTTTAGTAATATTTTGTTGTTAAAATCTTTTTGAAAGCTGTAATCAACCAAATTAACTACAAAACACTCAACATTATACACAGCAGAAGGACCCGTCTGACTGCAACCATTGCATCAGTGTTGCCCATTTGTCAGTAAATATTTAACTAAAAATAATTTGTTATTTGGGCGTTTTTGTGTTCTGCATTTAGGTCCTATCACACCTAGATTATTTAGGCAGCGTTTGCAAAACATATGAAAAATTTGGAGAATACACTGGCATACGTGGAATCAGGTATGGCTAAGTTTTGTCTAAGTTAAAAGCACGCTGAAGAACGCTGAAGCATGCTGGTATATGACATAGTTCACCGAGCTCCTCTGAAAATTTTCAGCATACTCAAACATTAAGCAGAAAGACTCTTTTGACTGCAACCATTGCATCAGTTGCTGAAAATTTTCCAACGTATGGCTGATACATCCCGCATTCGCATTGTAGGGAAGTTATGTGTTTGTTTATAGACGTTATTTGTCAGCGACTCATAGTTACTCAAAAGTCGAAATACATCAAGATTAATGTCCAATGTACCCAAACATTATTTCTAACATATGAGTAATGCTCTTTGAACCTATGTGTAACTTATTGAATGGATTTCTAACTCACAGCTACCCTATAATGGCATATTTGCAGCGTTGGTTCACAGGAAAAACCCATACAGAGCTCAGGTGCTGCCTGCAGCACACACAGCTTAACACACGTACTTGTTCGTATAACGGGACCTGTCAGGGATGTGTCTGAGCACTTTCAAGCTACAGGATAGAGATCCAAATCACTGTTTTTGTACCTTTGACTGCAGTCTCTACCATCAGTTGCCCAGTGCTGTTCTGATAGATATGCCAAAATGTCAGCACACCGGAGGAGGTGGATCCAATCAGCTGATCACTCGGAACACAGAGCTCAGCTGTTTTCCATGATAAAGCACACTTTGCTGTTGGCTGCGCCTTCCAGCAAACGCACACTCCATGCATTATCTTGTTTTTTTTCACTTTATTGAAAATAATCTTTTTAATCACCATCAGTTAGTGTGCCTTTGAGCCAGGTCGTGTCAGGTCGCTGCTTCTCTCGGCGTGTTCTGTGTTGGATACACCAATATTCTTTGTCAGACCCGGTCCCGCTGACCCTCTGCCCAGTCTGCTCACATGCCTCGTGTTCTTCACATATGCTGAATTATCCTTTAGATCTACACAATCATGACAACTTTATGGTATAATTTTTTTAAGCATCAGTATTATCTTTTTTCTAGTCAAATTTGGCATTTTTCACTTCCTTGCTGTGTGACTGACTGGTCGTGATGCCGCGTATTATCCAATCAGCATGGCGTCAATCCAAAATCCTGCCCACACTTCCTGAAGCCAGGGCATGAAGAGAGAGCAGTGGCTCAACTTTTGTTGATAAAAACTACATATTTTGGCTGAGCAACTCCATACTCGGGGATGCACACCCTCGTAACCTCAGCAAAACACTTTTAAAATCTTAGGCCAGTGTGACGAACAGCTCAAGAGATATGCGTGGAACACACACACACACACACCGATAGACACACACACAAAGACAGAGATTCCATGCATTTATAAATAGATTTGTCTTGTAATTTTGGAAGCTTCTCATGAATTTGTCACTTTTGTACTGCAATCTTGCAAATTTTTTTTTCCATAAATGTGATTTTTTTTCCTTGTAAATCCGCTATTGTAAATTTTTGACTTTTTCCCCATTTTTTTTTTTCATTTTTTTAAAATGTGGAACTTTCTTAAAAATGTTAATCATAAATTTGTAACTTTTTTCCCATAAATTTTCAATTTACTCATATATTTGTGATTTTTTTTTATTAATTTGCAACTTTTTGTAATTTTTTCCTCATAAATTTGTGGCTTTTTTTTTTCCACAATATCTTTATTGAACCTTTTTTTTTTTTTAACAAACATGATACAAACAATCAAACACTAACGCTAAAGTACTACAAAAAAAAAAAATGCACTAAAAACACCAACAACCACCAACAAAATCAAGTCTTCAACAATGCTCCTCTGTTTAGTCTAGACAATCCAATACATAAGTATACATATTATGTTCACCAGTTTGGAATTTACAAGGTCCACACACATCATTCACCTTCTTCTTCAAGAGTTATGTTTAAATTTTTTACATAATCAATAAAAGGTCTCCATATATTCTCAAACACAATTTCCTTTGATTTCAGTATATATGTTATTCTTTCTAATGGAAGGTTTGTTAACATCTGTCTTAACCACTGAGTCACATCTGGTCTATGAGTCTTTTTCCATAATAGTGCAATACATTTTTTGGCATTAAGCAAACTGAGGTCTATGAATGTTCTTTCACTTTTATTAAAATTATGCTTTTCTGGGTACAGACCCAACAAAAACAGTTTAGGATTCAGTATGATTTGTTTTGAGATTATTTTTTCAATTGTTACCCTCACCTCTTCCCAAAACATTCTTATTAATCTACATTCCCATAAACAATGAAATAGGGTTCCTTTACTTTCCATGCATTTTGTGCATGTATCTGGTATATTTTTGTTATATCTATTTAACTCCTCCGGTGTAACATACATCCGCATTAACCATTTGAAATGTATCAATTTAAGGCGTGCATTTATTGATTTGGTTTGAGCTTCTGTACAAGCCAATTCCCATTGTTCCTCCGAAATTTCAATTTGCAGATCTTCTTTCCAGTAGTTTAATCTTTTCAGTGAATTTTCACTTGAAGATAGTGTCAATGAGTTATAAAACTCTGAAATAATACCCTTTCTTTTACTATCTTTCATCATCATTTTTTCCAAGGATGAATAAATAGGTCGAGTGAGAGCTTTATTTTGATTTGATCGAATAAAGTTTCTAAGTTGAAGATATTTAAAAAAATGTGTTCTATTGAGATTAAATTTGATCCTCAGCTCTTCAAAAGACATTATGTTGTCTGCACATGGCAAATATAAATCCTGAATCTTTTGTATCCCTTTTAAATTCCATACTTTAAATACAGCGTCCGCTCTCCCTGGTTTAAAATATTGATTACCCCATATTGGACTAAATTGTGACAATAACTGTGGTTCTTTTAAATAGTTTTTAGCTTCACACCATATTTTGATCATATGCTTTACAAATGGATTTTTAACTTGTTTTTGTAATTTTTTTGCCGAATCTGAGTATATGAATATGGGAAGAGGTAAAGGTAAATTGTATGATTCCATTTCAGTCCAGTGAGGGAGATCATTTGATGAAAAATAATATGTCATAGACCTCAGTTGTGCCGACCAATAATACAACATAAAATTTGGACATTTCAGACCTCCACGATCAAATGGTAAATATAATAAAGACAGACGTAATCTAGCCCTCCTGTTGTTCCATATAAATTCCACTAACTTTTTTTTTATTCTTGAGAATAGATCTAAAGGTGGTGATAAGGGAATGTATTGAAATAAATAAAGTATTTTAGGTAAAATATTACTTTTAAGTATATTGATTCTCCCGATCATCGACATTGGTAGTGACATCCATCTCTGAGTTAACTCACTGATATCTGACATTAAGGCTTCATAGTTGACGCTGGCGACTGATTCTAGCTTAGGCATAATTTGGATTCCTAAATATTTAAACTGATTTACAACATTGAATTGATTTGCCTCAGGGGCTGGGTAATTTCTCTGGGTCTCATTTAGCATTAATATTGAAGATTTAGTTTTATTTATTTTATATCCTGATATTTCCCCAAAATTCTTTATTAAATTCAACAAGGTTGGAATTGATTTTTTTAGATTCGACATAAACAAAATTATATCATCGGCGTACAGGGAGATTTTATGTTCTGTTAGTCCAACTTTAATTCCATATATTTGTGAATGTAAACGTATCGCTATCGCTAAAGGTTCAATTGCCATAGTAAACAGTAAAGGTGAAAGTGGACAGCCTTGTCGACATCCTCTATTGATTTTTATTGGTTTTGAAATATTGTTATTTGTTAGGATTTCTGCTGTAGCATTATTGTATATTATTTGAACCCATTTTATGAAATTATTTCCAAGTCCAAACCTTTGTAGGACTTCAAAAAGAAAGGGCCATTCAACTCTATCAAAGGCCTTTTCGGCGTCCAATGATAGGAGAGCTGTATCCGGTGCTTCTTTATTAAAATAAATAATATTAAATAGTCTTCTTACATTATGGAAGCCTTGTCTACCCTTTATAAAGCCATTCTGATCTCGATTAATAATATTTGGTAAAATTTCTTGTATTCGTCTTGCTAAAATTTTACAGATTATCTTAAGGTCGGCGTTTAATAGGCTTATTGGTCCCATATTTTCACATTTATTAGAGGGCTTACCTGGTTTTGGCAGCAGTATAATTAAGGCATTATTTATGTATGATGGTAAATTATTATTTTGAAATGCTTCTAAAACCATTTCCAAAAAAGGTTTTATTAATTTATTCTTAAATTTTTTATAAAGGTCAACTGGAAGACCATCTGGTCCTGCACTTTTTCCTGATTTCATATTATCAATGGCTAGCCCAACTTCTTCTTGACTAATTTTAGACTCCAATATCTCCCTGTTTTCATTTGGTATACACGGTATAGATAGTTCGTTCAAAAACCCATTTAGTTTTGTTAAATCAGGTTCATTTTTGGTATCATATAATTTTTCATAGTAATCTCTAAAGGCTCTATTAATTTCTAAAGGATCTATAACTACCTGTCCCTTACTTATAATACTGGTAATTGGTGTTTTAATTTCCAATTGTTTAATCTGCCATGCTAATAATTTTCCTGATTTTTCACCTTGTTCATAAAAAGATTGTTTCAATCTTAGAAGACTCGAGGCAGCTCTATTCGCTGATTTTTTGTCGTATTCAGCTCTCAAAATCAGTAATTCATTCTCCAACCTTGGGTCACTTCCTGCATACACTTTTTCCTGAAGACTTTTTATTTTATGTTCCAATTTAGCTCTCTCCTCTCGAGTCTTCTTAGATTTTGATCCTGTATAACTAATAATATGTCCCCTAATAAAAGCTTTGAAAGCCTCCCACTTTACACATGCTGATGTTTGTGTAGTATTGATGTCAAAGAACTCGTCTATCTGTTTTTCTATATACTTGACAAATTCCTCATCCTGAAGCCATTTATGCTGAAATTGCCATCTACCTGATTCCTTTGTCAATTTTTTATCTACATATATTAGACAACAGGGTGCATGATCAGAGATCACGATGTTATCATAAAAGCAGTTTTGAATCTTGGACCTTAATTCTGTGGAAATCAAAAAATAATCAATACGTGAGAATGTCTTGTAGGTACTGGAATAACAAGAATAGGCTTTAACTTGTGGTTTCATTTCTCTCCATATATCTAACAATCTCAATTCTTTCATAAAATGATTAATAGTCATCCTACATCCAATGTGCGTACAATCCAGTCCTGTTGATCTATCCACACCTGGATTCAATGTACAATTAAAATCCCCTGCTATTATATGTTGCCCTGTAAGTGATGATAAGATGAGAAATAAATTAGCAAAGAACTTCTGATCATCTATATTGGGACCATATAAGTTCACAAGATTTATATTTTCTAATAGCAAAGAACCTTGAATGATTACATATCTTCCAAATTTGTCTCCAATTACATTTTTCACTTGAAAAGGAACTGATTTATGTATGAGAGTCATAACTCCCCTGGCTCGGGATGAAAATGAAGAGGTGAATACACTTCCCTGCCATCTACTCCTAATTCTTTTAACATCCTCCTCTATCAGATGAGTTTCTTGTAAAAACACAATTCTTGAACCCATGTCCTTTATTTTATTCATAACTTGTTTAAGTTTTTTTAAATTTTGTAGACCTCTGCAATTCCATGAAGTTAAATTAAGATTAACACTTTGGTCCATGATCAATAGAGAGTTTGGGATTACCTTGCAGTGTAAACATGCTCATACAGAGAAGCAAAAACATGAGTGGTTGAACATTCATCCTACAAACTACACACAAACAAATTTCCCCTTCCAACACTTGTGGCAAACCCCCCAAAATCAAAAGAAAAATTCTGTCTCCCGATATAGCCATCGACCGTTCCACACCCACGGGGAACAGCCTAAGCCACTCCTTCTTCATCCTCCCAATCACCCTAACTCTACTGCTTTTAATGACGTAACATTAACTCTCCTCTGTAGTTTTCCAACTTAACTCCAAAATTTTTAACAACTTTGTACATCATAGTTTTTTTTTTGTTTGTTTGTTTTGTTTTTGTTTTGTTTTTTTAATATATAATACAATCTATATTTTGTAAACTTACTATTTACTTCAAGTCAGTCAGATGCCTGTGCAAATGCTTAATTATTCTACCTTATATTTTGTTCATGCTTAGCTCCCACCAGTCTCTTCTTCTTCTTTGATCTTCTTGATGAACTCCTGCGCCTCCTCTGGGATCTTGAAGATGTGGATTCTGCCCTCATACGTGGTCAGCAGTCTCGCAGGATAGATTACACCATGACGAATCCCAAGGTTGCGCAGCTCCTTACGTATGGGATCAAACTGCTTCCTCAATTGCTGGATTCCTGTGGCCAAATCTGGGTAGAACCGCACCTGCTGGTCCTGGTGTTTAATCTCTCCTTTTTTAGCTCGTGCAGCGTTGAAGATCTTCATCCTGTCTCTGTTGCTAAGAAACTTCATAATTAAGGTCCTCGGCGGTCCCTTATCTCTCCGTGGGCCAATACGATGTGCTTTTTCCAGAACCACTGCTGATTGCAACTCCTCGCTGCCCAGCACCTCCGGAATCCACTTTTCCAGAAAGGAACATACGTCCCGACCTTCTGATTCCTCTGGAAGACCCACCAGCCTCAAATTATTCTGTCTCGACCGAGATTCCAAATCCAAAATATTATCTTCCAGAGATTTATTTTTTTTTTTCCAAAGTGCGCACCTTTAATTGAAGACGGGTGACGTCATCTTCAGCACTAGCGAGACGGAGCTCCATCTGCGCCGTTCGTTCTACACAGTCACCCAATTCCTTTCTTATTCCTTCCAACGCTGTCATAATCCCATCAAATCTAGAGGAAAAGTCCGCTCTCATTGAACTCATGGCAGCCATCAGCGCATCTGCGCCATTCCCCGCAGATATCGCAGCGTTGCCAGCCTCCTCCGCCATATATGGAGTTTTGTTTACTGCGTCACAGACCTGAAAGTCCGTTAATTTGGACTGTTTCGGCGGCTCGCTTTTTCCTTTTCCTGGTTTTCCAGCCTTAGGCTTCGCCGACATATCTTCGCCCAAATGCTGGGATACGTTCTGTCCCAAATGAGAGAGTTATTTGCCGATTTTTTTTTTTCCAGGAGCAGAGCAGAGCGAGACACGTCCGTCCTACGTGGCAGCCATAACCGGAAGTCAAATTTGTGGCTTTTTACTTGTAAATGTGTTGTTTTTTCTTGTAAGTAACTTTTTTCAAGTACTTTTACTATTTTTTCTTGTAAATTTGCAAATTTTCTTCTACATTTTCACTTCGTTCTCATAAATTTGTGATATTTTTTTCCTAGTAAACTTGCAACTTTTTTCCCATCAATTTGTGACTTTTTTCTTGTAATTATGGTGCCAGTATTACTGAAACCTGCTCAGCTGGATTAAACCCATGTGAGGCCCAGTGGATTTAATGCACATGTACAGTACATGTGAGCAAACTCATATGGGACCCATAAGACAGCCCAGTTGAACTTATAGTGGGTCCCACATGGGTACGCTGGCTGGGACATTCATTTTGATTATTTCAATTCTTCAACTACAGTCAAGTATCAACACCCCCCATCTTTCCATATCATTATAGATTTCCTGACTCAGAGATTTGTAGTTTTTTCCTTATATATGGGGGGGGGGGGGGGGGCTGAAAAGTTCATAGTGGTCAGATTTGACCAAATGTGGTTTATTTTTCAGCTGCAGGGATCCAAGCACTGCAACATCGATGGAAGAAGGGTGTGGACCGAAGGGGAGACTATTTTGAAAAATAAGCCACATTTAGTCAAATTTGACGACAATGAACTCCCCCCCCCAATAAATTAGTAGATTATTTGTGATTTTTATTCCAAGATAATTTATTGTTTTTTTTGTTCCATTTAAAGTGATATTGTTGTTTAATTTCTATGGATGGGATATAATTGATTTCCAAAATTTAGGTTGCTTTGAATATATTAAGATGTCATCTGCAAAGAGCCCAATTTTATATTCTGTTCTTCCAATTAGAACTCCCTCCATTTCTTCATTTTGCCTTACTGCTTGAGCTAGAGGTTCGATGTGGGTTAAAGCCGAAGTTCTCAAAGCAGACATACAAGAACTTCCAGCTAACACTGTTGAATGCTTTTTCTGCATCTAAACTTAAAAGAATCACCCTTTCTCTCTTTCTTTGCATTTCTTCAATTACATGCAGGGTCATCCTGACATTGTCTTGGGTGTCTTCCCTAAATAAAGCCAGACTGATCTTATTAATTCTGATATAATGGATGTACAGACGTGGACAAAATTGTTGGTACCTCTCTGTTAATGAAAGAAAAACCCACAATGGTCACAGAAATAACTTGAATCTGACACAAGTGGTAATAAATAAAAATTCTATGAAAATTAACCAATGAAAATCAGACGATGTTTTTGAACTGTGGTTCAACAAAATTATTTTAAAAAACAAACTCATGAAACAGGCCTGGACAAAAATGATGGTGTGGAGTGTGTGAAATAAGAGGCTGACTCATGGCAGACGGTTTATTACACACTTCACATCTCTCAAGCACAGAACAGACTGACTCATTTCAGCAGGCACTCTCTTTTTACCCAAATCTCTCCTCACAAGTTTCATGGCATTTCTCCACACACAACATGACATTTGCATTACACTGCATTCAACCCCCTACATCCTTGACTCCTTCCTGCTATCTCGCCAGGAACTGTCACGACCTGAACGCTATCTTTCTCTGCGTTCAGGTTGTCCAGTTTCGCTCCTGCTCCGTGGCAGTCCGTGCCGGGTCTTCCAAGGCCCGCTCTTTGACAGCGCCCAGCTGATTGCCAGCTGTCTAGTTCAGCTGCGCTGGGACAGCTGTCTCCTATCTTCAATCATCTCCCCCACTTAAGCGAGCAGCCGAGAGTTACTCGTCGCTGCGACCTCGCTATGGAAAGACAGGCTTTGTGTTTTCCACGACTGTTAGCTCCTACGACTAGCTTCAGTTCGCCGTTACCTCGGCGCTTCCCCAAAGTAAGTGCTGCGACTCGGCGTGCGTTTTTCCCTCGCCGCCTCTCTAGCCTTTCTCCCTGGGTTGTATGTTATCCTCAGTTCTGTGTGTGTTTTTGCCCCACGTGGCTCTTTACTTTGCTGTTTGTTATTTAGTGTAGTGTGTGTGTTTGTATTAATAAATTATGCCAACTCACTGGTCGCCCTCGTATCTCTTTTCTGGCTCGTGAGAGCCAGAGTTATGACAGTAGGTCGCAGCCAGACTGAGACGGCCGCGACCGTGAGTTTGCTGTGGGACTCAACGTTTTTTTTTCCCTTCCTCTGGGTGCAGGCAGGCCTGTATCATGTCTCCCTCCAGGAGACGCATGCGGCACCCAGGCCACGATCTCTCGGAGGCTCTGGACCTTGTGGACGGAACGCTGTTCACCACGGACCTCTACGACTCTCCCAGCGAGATACGCTGGCGCTTGGAGCTCGCCGAGGGTATGATTAACAACTTTTCTCGCTACTTCCTTCTCCCCGAGGTTAAGGCGAGGAGGGCAGACATCTCTGTGGCCTGGGACAGACTCCGTAGGCTGGAGGAGAACTCCGGCAGGAAGCCGAAGACAGGAAGCCATCGCTCCTCGCTTCGGAATCCCGCTCCTGCCGCCGTTGGGGTTCCTCTCACCCAGGCCAGTTTCCCCCTGCCCTTATTAGATGGCAGGCTGACTTTGCCCCTTGCCTCCATCTCCTCTCCCCCTACTACTGTTGGGGTATTTCTCACCTGGGTCAGTTTCCTCCTGCCGTTTCCCTCAGGGAGGAAGCTGCGCCAAGACTTCTCCCTCAGCTCTCCGTGGTCTGAGGTCACGGGACGACCGCCTGGGGAGCCATCTGGCTGGTTCGGTGATCTGGGTCGGCCTCCGGAGGAACTGTGTCTCCTAGCCTGGGACTCGGGTAGGCCACCCGAACTGGTGTTGTGGTTCCTGGCTTGGTGGAGTTCGGGCCGCCCGCCGGACAAGCGGTCATCGCCTGCTCCACCTGCTGTCGTTCCTGAAGGATTGACTGACTGTTCGTAGCCTTATTTATTTACCCTTCATTATTTAATTTCATTCAGGACATCGAGGAACTTTCTGTGCTAGAGTCCTTATTGTGGTGTCATTGCAACCAAGCGTTTCCTTAGACTATTTTCTATGTTTTACTATCCCTGTATGTACTCTTATTCTAATTTGTCCCTTAAGTTGCATTTGCTTCACATTGCCTGGCCTCATTCAGAGTAGCCTGGTTTATCTGCATTTTTATCCTCCTCCACACTGTTTGGTGATATCTGTTGTACTAATTCATGATCGAGGAGTGGTTTCCTTTGTGTTTATATGCCAATTGGTAGCTCCAGGCTCTATTTTCAGGGCTTGTGCCCGGATTACCTTTTTTTTGTATATTCTGTCTTGGCCGGGGTTACATGGGTAAATCTTCTTTAACCTTATGTTCACTGAGTTTGGTAGTCTTTTTTGGTCGTCGGGACATGAGTTTTGCATTGTCCTCGCCCTAAGTTATTGTGAACCTTTTTTTTTCCATGACTATGTCGTTGTATTTCTGCAGTTTGTTCTCCCCACCTTCTGTGGTCATCTGCATAGACCGTCTGGCCTCTGCAGAGGAGGGGGTGATGGTTTTATTTTTCCTGTTTTTGAAATTATTATTGTGGTATCCGATCCTATACTGTACCTAGGTTTTTTTTTCTTCCCTGCCTCCTTTTCCTGGTCCCTCCCTTTCTCCCAGATCTGGCCCCACCGCCCTCCCTGGTCTTCCCTCGGGGGGGGGGGGGTAGCCCGCTCCAGGAGGCGCGGCTCGGGGGAGGAGTACTGTCACGACCTGAACGCTATCTTTCTCTGCGTTCAGGTTGTCCAGTTTCGCTCCTGCTCCGTGGCAGTCCGTGTCGGGTCTTCCAAGGCCCGCTCTTTGACAGCGCCCAGCTGATTGCCAGCTGTCTAGTTCAGCTGCGCTGGGACAGCTGTCTCCTATCTTCCATCATCTCCCCCACTTAAGCGAGCAGCCGAGAGTTACTTGTCGCTGCGACCTCGCTATGGAAAGACATGCTTTGTGTTTTCCACGACTGTTAGCTCCTACGACTAGCTTCAGTTCGCCGTTACCTCGGCACTTCCCCAAAGTAAGTGCTGCGACTCGGCGTGCGTTTTTCCCTCGCCGCCTCTCTAGCCTTTCTCCCTGGGTTGTATGTTATCCTCAGTTCTGTGTGTGTTTTTGCCCCACGTGGCTCTTTACTTTGCTGTTTGTTATTTAGTGTAGTGTGTGTGTTTGTATTAATAAATTACGCCAACTCACTGGTCACCCTCGTATCTCTTTTCTGGCTCGTGAGAGCCAGAGTTATGACAGGAACCTCCTGAGCATTGTTCTCCCATGCTTATCCACTGTCTCTTGTCTGAGATGCTAAATAATCTGACTCCCCCAAGGTGCTACACTCCCCCCCCCCCCAGCATCTTAGATAGAACAATAGAACATCAGTCCACATGCCGTTTGGGCTTCCATCTCCTCCCGTATCTGCTGTAACTGGGGTTTACCGCCTCCGTGGAGCTGCTGTGCCAGTGGGGGGCTGCTGGGAGTGTGTCTGACTGCGGGTGGGCCGTGACGAGGGGGGGGCCACTTCGTTCTGCCTGTGTGGCTGCTCTGGTGAATCGTTTCCCTGGGGAGCTCTCCGTGGGGGTCTTCCACACCGAGGGGCCCTAGCCAACATCACTTGCCCGTCTGCCACAACGAAAGCGGGTTTGAGTCTGTCTATGCCAATTTTTTCACGCCTATCCCCCAAGTCTAGCAAAAAATGCTTATCCCCTGTTTCCAACACTCTGAACGGTCCATCATAGGGTGGGCGCAATGGAGGGCGGTGGGCGTCGTGTCTGACCAACACGAACTCCGCGCTCTTTAAAGTTTTAGGCACGAAAACACGTGGAAAACTGTGGTGGGCAGGGCCCGGCAGCGTGCCTGTGTTTGCACTACGCTGCAAAAGCTGAGACGGGGAGCTGCCCGGCACGGGATTATCTGGCAGAAATTCCCCGGGCAGCTGTAGGGACTGCGCAAAAACCAGCTCTGCCGGGGAAGCTTCCAGATCCTCTTTCGGCACGGAGCGCAACCTCAATAAAACCCACGGCAGCCTGTCTACCCAATTTGCATCTGTCAGTGAAGCCCTGGGCGCTGCTTTCAGTGATCTATGAAAACGCTCGCATAAACCATTGGCCTGTGGGTTGTATGCGGTTGTGCGGTGAATTGTAACACCCAGGCTGCGGGCCATCGCGGACCAGAGTTCGGAAATAAATTGAGGGCCCCTGTCGGACGTAATGTCCGATGGGACTCCAAAACGCGCCACCCATGCTGTTAAAAAAGCGCGCGCTACGTCTGCAGACGTGGTTGCAGCCAGCGGGCTGCTTCTGGCCAGCGCGTGGTGCGGTCCACTACTGTCAGGAGGTGCGTGCACCCCTGTGATGGCGGGAGGGGGCCCACGAGGTCCACGTGAACATGGTCGAACCTCTTAGCCGGGATACGAAACGGCTCTAAGGGAGCCTTCGTGTGTCTGGGTACCTTGGCTCGTTGGCACGCCACGCAGGCTGCAGCCCACTCTTTCACTTGTTTGCGTAGGCTCGGCCACACAAACTTCTCTCCCACCATTTTGACCGACGCGCGCACTCCTGGGTGCGCCAGAGTGTGAACCGACTCAAACACGCTGCGGCGCCACACGACCGGGACCACCGGATGCGGGCGTCCCGTGGAGACATCGCAGATTAGGGGGGGGGGCCACCATCTTGCAGCACCCTGCTCTCCAGCCTTAACCCTGTTGGTCCAGACTGGAGCGTGCGCACATCTGCATCGCTAATCTGCTCCGCGGCCATGGCTGCATAATCTATCCCCACGCAGACTGGGGCCACCACGGCGCGCAAGAGGCAGTCCGCCACCACATTCAGTTTACCCGACACATGCTGAATATCGGTAGTAAACTCTGAGATCGCGGCCAGCTGTCTCTGCTGCCGGCCCGACCACGGTTCTGAAACCTTGGCCATCGCAAATATTAGCGGCTTGTGGTCCACAGACGCGGTGAAGCTGCTCCCTTCCAGCCAGAACTGGAAGTGGCGTATGCCCAGGTCGAGAGCCAGCAACTCCCTGTCAAACATGCTGTATTCGTGTTCGCTGTCGCGCAAAGTTCTGCTGAAAAAGGTGAGCGACTGCCAAGCCCCGGCGATGTGCTGCTCCACGACAGCCCCTATGGCCATGTCTGAAGCGTCGGTGGTGAGCACTATCCAGGCCGCCGGGTCCGGATGCGCCAGTAGTGCGGCGTTTGCCAAGGCTGCTTTAACTTCCGAGAACGCCCGCTCTCGCTCCGGGGTCCATTCGACCCTATCCACGGGTTTCTGTTTCTTGAGTGCGGCATACAATGGTTGCATGAGCTGCGCCGCGCGGGGAAGGAAACGGTTATAAAAGTTCTCCATCCCCAAAAATTCCTGCAGCGCCCTGACCGTCTGAGGCCGGGGAAAATCCGCCACGGCGCGCACTTTGTCGGGCAGCGGGATCGCTCCTTCCGGAGAGACGCGGTGCCCCAAAAAATCAATCTCCGTCACGCCGAACTGGTTGATTATTAATCCGTGCTCCTCCAACCTCCGGAAAACCGTCGTGAGGTGGGTTTCGTGTTCGTCTTCAGACGCACTGGCTACCAGGATATCGTCCAGGTAGACGAACATGAACGGGAGATCGTGCAGCACCGCATCCATCATGCGCTGGAATGTCTGTGCCGCTCCTTTTGTAACTTAGATTTTTATTCATTTTTCATCATATATAATGCATTCAGATCACATTCTACATTTAAAAAACAAAGGGGTTAGGGTAGGAAAAAGAAAAAAAAAAGAAGAAAAAGTAAAAAAAAAAAAAAAAAAAAGGGGGGGGGACAAATGTTGGAGCATCAAGTTTTTAGTTTCCGTCTCTTAATTCTTCTGGTTTTTTCAGTGTCTTTGGTTATTGTTTCAATTTCTGCCTCGTTGTTGCACTTTGTAGTGTGTCCATTTCCGCCATTTTTTTTCCCATAGTCCTTCTTGCATTCTTTGTCGATATGTTAGTTTTTCCATCATACGTATGTCCTCAACAATGTCAGTCCATTGTTCTTGGTCAGGAAGAACTTCTGATCGCCATTTTTTTGTGATAGTTTTTTTACATGCAATCAACAAGATTTTAACTAGATATCTGTCCTCAGCCTGTATAACACTGTCTCTTTTAAGATCACCTAAGTACATCAGGTTACAGTTCACTGGTATATTATATCCTAATATCCTCTGTATTGTCACATGTATAGATTTCCAGAATGATGATATTTTGTAGCATTTCCAAAACATATGTGAGTGGTCTGCATTTTGAGCCCCACATCCCCTCCAGCATGAAGATTGGGTATTTTTATATTTTCCTTGAATCTGTGGTGTAATGAAAAAGCGAATCAGGTTTTTCCATCCAAATTCCCACCATGTCCTTGAATTTGTTGATGTGTGTTGTGTTTTCCATATTTCCTGCCAGCTTTCTTCTGTTATGTTTAAATTGAGCTCTTTCTCCCATTTCTCCTTTATATAGTTACTTGTATGATTGTTTGTCATAAGTTTCTGATATAGCTTTGAAATAATTCTTATTTTATTTCCTGTATATGAGCTTAAAATAAGTTGTATAATCTCGTTCACATCTGTTTGGAGGTTATGCCTAATCTTCTTCATATAATAATCTCTCATCTGCAGATATCTGAAAAATTCCGATCTTTCTAGTTTAAATTTTCTCCTGATATTTACAAAGCTCCCGAGATCTTTTTTTCCGATATTGCCCCATGCTGTGATTCCCTTGTTCACCAGATTTTTGTATCCCCTATCTTGTTTTGCCGGTTCAAACTGACTGTCAAATGCTACCCATTTCAATAGTTTTATGTCTTCCCTTATATTATATTTTTGTACTATTTTATACCACAGTTCTAAAGTAAATTTAGTGATTGGGTCTATTTGTTTGATTTGCTTATATGCATCTTTATCTCCTATTATGCTTTGTACTGGGAGTCCCTCAATTTCCTTTTCCATTTCTTTCCATTTTGCCTCATATCCCTCGTCGCACCAACATATGATATATCTTATTTGTGCTGAGTAGTAATATTCCTTTAGACTCGGTAGGCCCATGCCTCCTTTCTCTTTTGGTAATTGGAGGGTTTTATATTTCACTCTTGGTTTTTTACCTCCCCAAACAAATCTCGATATCATCCTGTCCCACTTTGAGAATTGGGCATCTGGAATCTCTGTTGGTATAGCCTGGAAGAGGTAAAGTAATCTAGGTTGTATGCTGATTTTGACTGTCTCAATTTTTGAATTCAGATCCATATTTAAGATTGACCATCTATCAATATCTTTTTTTATTTCTTGTTCCAGCCTATCATAGTTTGCTTTATATATTTTGCTTAGGTCTTTAGGTATGTTCACTCCAAGGTATTTTATTTCTTTTTGGTTCCAGTTTAGTTTGATCTTATCAGTTATCTGGCTTAGAGGGTTATAGTGGAATGTCAGTATTTGTGTTTTTGTTATGTTTATCTTGTATCCTGATAATTTTCCAAAATTTTCTATCAAGTTCATCATTTCCATTATTGATTCATCTGGTTGTTCGAGGTAAACTATAATATCGTCTGCAAATAGCCCAATCTTGTGTTCCGCCCCCTTTATTGTTACACCTTTTAATTTCTTATTTTGTCGTATCGCTTGAGCCAATGGTTCTATGAACAGAGCAAACAAGGTGGGCGATAAGCAGCATCCCTGCCTAGTTGATCTTTGTATATTTACTTTGTCTATTAAGCTACCGTTTATCTTGATTCTTGCCACAGGTTCTTGATATAGCGTCCTTATGCATTGTACTGATTTTTCGTTAAATCCAAAGCGCTCCAGTACACTATATAGGAATTTCCAGTTAACCCTGTCAAATGCTTTTTCTGCATCTAAACTCATTATTACTGCGCTTTTCTTTTCTTTATGTATTTGGTTAATTATATGTATTGTTCTCCTGATATTGTCATGTGTTTGGTGTCCCTCTATGAAACCAGTTTGATCATCTTCTATCAATTCCGTCAAGAATGTCTTTATTCGTTTACATATAATTGTTGTATATATTTTATAATCCACATTCAATAAAGAGATTGGTCTATAGTTTCCGCATTGTTCTCTATCTTTCCCTGGCTTTAAAATAACTGAAATGATTGCTTCGTTCCATGATGGAGGTATTTTGTTGTTGTTCAACGTCCAATTAAATGACTTTAGGAGTTGTGGCGTGAGTTCTTCTATAAACAGTTTATAAAACTCAGATGGGTATCCATCACTACCTGGTGATTTGCCGTTTTTAAGTGACTTAATCACATCTCTGATCTCTTGTGTTGTTATTTCTGCTGTTAGTTTTTCATTTTGTTGATTTCCTATTGATGGCAAGTCCAATGTGCCTAGAAATTTTTTAATATCTTTAGTATTTGTTTCTTCAGGTTGCGAGTATAGTTCTTGGTAGAAATTATGGAATATTTCTTCGATGTTTTCTGGGTTAACTGTGGTTTTATTTGTGGTGGGGTCTTTAATCTTGTATACATTATTCATTGTTTGTTGTTTTCTTAACCGTTTTGCCAGCAGTTTTGTGGCTTTTGGCCCCGTTTCATAATATTTTTGCTTTAGATATCTATTTTTCCTTTCAATTTCATCCATTTGTGTTTCTTTTATCTTTGTTTTTTCTTCTTTAATTTCTTGATATATGTAGAATGATGTCATCACGTCGTCACGTCACGTACGTGGCACACACACACAGCCAGGACTACTGGTATGTACACCTGCTTTCTTCCTGCATCGCTGAATAAAAACATTTGTGAAATAACGCCTTCGGTGCCGTTCTACATGGTGTCAGAAGTAAAGCAGCGGAAACTAATTTTCCTGCCGAACTCTACATAGACCCAGTAAGTCAACTAATTATTTAGTCAGACGTTAGAAGCGTACTCTGTGGTACACGTGTGCCTCCCCCAGCTAACGCTAGCATGGCTGATGGATTCCGCCGTCCGGACCCGCTTGTGTTCAACGACAAAATTGCAGAAAACTGGCGAGTGTTCGAACAAGAATACGACATTTTCATCGCGGCTGCCCACAACGACAAGCCCGACCGAACCAAAGCCTACATACTCCTCAATTTGGCAGGTAGCGAGGCTATTGAAAGGGAATGCACGTTCACCTATGCACCAGCTCAACGGAATAACGAGGGGGAGGAGATCCGTCCGGCAGAGTCACGGGAGGATCCAGAATGCCTAAAAAGAAAGTTCAGATACCTCTGCAGTCCACAGACAAACATCACAATGGAGAGACATGCATTCAACACAAGGAACCAAAAACCCGGTGAGACCATAGAGGCTTATGTAAGCGCACTCCGAAACAAGGCTAAAACGTGTGACTTTGGAGCATTGCATGACGACTTAATTCGTGACCGGCTGGTCGTTGGTATCAGCTCCGATAGCGTGAGGAAAATACTACTGAGAGAGAGCGATTTAACACTACTAAAGGCCATCAAAATATGCCAAATCAATGAACAAACAGAACAACATACTAAAACTCTAGCAACAACACCACGTAGTTCAACAAATGTGGATGCAATACGCCAAGACCGCAGAATGCAAAAAACAGTTCGCCACAAGCAGTACAAAGAACATTACAGTCCCAAATCAGACTACATAAGCTGTACCAACTGTGGACATGAACATCCAGCGAAGAAGGAACTCTGTCTGGCATATGGGAAGCAATGCAATTACTGCAAAAAGCCCAACCATTTCAAAAACTACTGCAGATCGGCAGCAAGAAACAAGCAGTACAAACCTGTCAACCAAATAGCCCAAGCAGACTCCGACAGTGACGGCGAGGACTCTGAATCATTCGACATCAACGGGCTGTCACCAGCCGCAAATAAGATAAACACACTGTCTACTGATGATGTGAAAGAAGAACTACACTGCAATGTAAAACTCAATGGCAAGACACTCAAACTGAAAGTAGACACTGGCGCAAAGTGTAACGTAATCTCCCTGGATGCATTCAGGTATGTGAGAAACACAGAAAAAATAAACAAAGACAACAAGGCCAGGCTCATCGCTTATGGAGGCACGGTGATAAACACTGAGGGGACTGTGTTGTTCAAGTGCCAGACCAGTGACCAAAGATCCTACAACCTGCGTTTCCATGTAGTAAACGGCAAAGTGCAACCACTGCTAGGGCTCCCGGACTGCATGAAGATGGACCTGATGACTCTGAAAGACCAGGTTTTCCAGGTGAACGTGACCGAACCGAGCTCCTCTCAAAAGTGGTTTAATAACTATGCTGAGCTTTTCAATGGCGAACTAGGTTCACTCCCAGTAACCTACCACATGAAACTGGACCAGAATGTGACACCCATCATCCGGCCCCCTCGCCGCATTCCAGTTGCCATGATGGACAAAGTGAAAGCAGAACTGGAAAACATGGTGCAGCAAGGAGTCATCACACCCATTTCAGAACCCACTGAATGGGTATCCTCAATGGTAGCGACACACAAAAAGGACACTGACAAGATCCGTGTGTGCATCGACCCGAGAGACCTAAATGAAGCAATTATGCGCCCCCATCATCCCATGCGCACAGTCGAGGAAGTTGCTGCACAAATGGCAGGTGCAACCGTGTTTTCTGTGCTTGATGCCAAGAGCTCCTTTTGGCAGGTCAAACTGGACCAAACGTCATCATTCCTCACCACTTTCGCCACTCCATTTGGGCGATATCAATACCTGAGAATGCCATATGGTATCAATGCAGCGTCTGAGGTCTTCCAGAGATCCATGGAGCAAATATTTGCCGGCCTCCCTTGCGCAATAATTGTTGATGACATCATAATCGGTGGAAGAAATCTTAAAGAGCACGACGAGAACCTTCAAAAAGTGCTCAACAGGGCAAGGAACGTGAAATTGAGGCTGAACCCCCAAAAATGCAGATTCCAGCTAAAGGAAGTCAGCTACGTGGGCCATGTCTTCACTGAACAAGGGTTGAAACCCGATCCAGCAAAGATCCAAGCGATCACTGACATCCAGGCCCCCCAGGACAAAGCTGCTCTACAACGCTTCCTGGGTACGATAAATTACCTGGGCAAGTTCATTCCAAACCACAGCAACATTGCAGCACCTCTCCACCAGCTCCTGCATAAAGACACAGCATGGACTTGGACTGAACAACAACAAAATGCATTTGACACTCTGAAACAGTGTGTGACGTCACCTCCAGTACTCCGGTACTATGACGTACAAACACCAGTCACTCTGACATGTGACGCCTCGCAGTATGGCCTTGGTGGTGCATGTCTCCAGAATGGCAGTCCTGTCGCATATGCCTCTCGCACTCTTACTGAAACAGAAAGAAAATATGCACAAATTGAAAAAGAGCTGCTTGCTGTCGTTTTCACCTGTTTCAAATTCTATGACTACATATACGGAAAACCAGTGATCGTGGAGACAGACCATCAGCCCCTGGTCTCCATCCTGAAGAAACCTCTCCACACAGCGCCTGCGCGTTTACAACGCATGATGCTGAAGCTGCACAAGTTCAACCTCACGCTAGTTTACAAGAAAGGAAAGGAATTGCACTTGGCAGACATGCTGTCCCGTGCACCGAGCAACACCATAGCCTCACATGCCACTGAACGTGAGGACTTCGAGGTAATGACGGTGCAGCACATCTCATCCAGTCGTCAGGAAGAACTCCGCACACATACAGCGAAAGACACCGCCCTCCAGGCCCTGAGCAACATCATCAAGCATGGATGGCCAGATAGGTTGAGCAAAGTACCCGACACAGTGAAAGAATTCTTCCCGTTCCGCGATGAGCTCTGTGTGGAAGATGGAATAATCATGAAAGGTACAAGAGCAACAATTCCACAAACGCTGCACAAAGAATATCTCCTGCTGCTCCATAAAGGACACCCCGGTGCTGAAGCCACCAAGCGGCGAGCACGCAACATAGTCTATTGGACCACAATGACGAGAGACATTGACAATTTTGTACAGTCATGCAGCACTTGCAATGCCCTTAAACCACATCAGCAAAAGGAGCCAATGCAACCACACACAGTCCCAGAGCTCCCGTGGTCAACAGTGGCAACAGATCTGTTCGAATGGAACAGCCAGCACTACCTGGTCCTGGTAGACTCCTATTCAGGATGGTATGAACTGGATCCAGTCAAGAAAATCACATCACAATGTGTAATTAACAAGCTGAAACGTCACTTCTCAGTCCACGGAGTCCCCCACAAGCTGCTGTCAGACTGTGGAACACAATTCACTAGTCAGATGTTCCAAGACTTTGCGAAAAGCTGGGATTTCACTCATGTCACCAGCAGCCCTGAGTATCATCAAGCAAACGGGCTGGCAGAGAGAGCCGTACGGAGTGCAAAACGACTGTTGGAAACATCCAAAAGAGACGGTACTGACCTGTTCCTCAATCTTCTGAGCATCAGAAATGTCCCACGAGACGGCACGCTGGGCTCACCTGCACAAAGACTGATGTCCAGAGAGACACGCACAAATATTCCCATCAGCAGGCACCTGCTTAAGCCAATGTCCAAGAATCCAGAGTCGATCCACGCCCACCTGTCAAAGAAGAGGCAAGCACAAAAAGGATTCTACAATCGTGGCAGCCGGCCACTTCCCCCGCTCCAAAGCTCCCAAGTAGTACGCCTGCAAACAGAGAAAGGACATGACAAAATTGGCATCATCAAAAGAATCGCAGCAGAGCCACGGTCTTACGTGGTGGAATCAGGAGGAAAAGAATACCGCCGGAACCGGCGACACCTGCTGCCAGTCACAGAACCACCACCAACAGAACCAGAACCAGATCCAGCCTCACCGGCAGACTCACCAACACAGAAGACCAGCAGTGAGACTGTGCCCAGTCTACCCGCATCTCCTCCCAAGCATGATGCCGTGCACACTTCCCCCAGGCAGGCCGCTGTGCACGCTCCTCCCAGGCTTCCTGCTGCGCACACTGACCACACGCCTGGCCTCCTCGGAGAGCCATCGCTCCCACAAGTCACCGAGACCCCCATGGCCCGTTCCAGGTTTGGTAGACTCCTGAAGCCTAATCCCAAGTACAATACAGACTGATTGTGACATTTACTGAAGCTGATGTTTTTGTAGTTTCGTGTTGAAATATAGACATATTTACAAGCCAGGCATAAGTTCATTTTCAAATTAGATCAGTTATGTTGTGTCACGGGAATTTATTTTATTTGCAAGCCAGGCATTAGTTTATTTTCAAGATAGGTATGTTATGTGGTGCCATTGAAAGTTATTTTACTAGTTGTTTATTCGTCACAGTATACTCACTCTCACAGGAATGTGACATGTTTTCTCATACCAATCCAAGAGTCAATAGTGTTCTCTTTGTACCAAAGTTCTATACTAAAGAAGGGGGATGTAGAATGATGTCATCACGTCGTCACGTCACGTACGTGGCACACACACACAGCCAGGACTACTGGTATGTACACCTGCTTTCTTCCTGCATCGCTGAATAAAAACATTTGTGAAATAACGCCTTCGGTGCCGTTCTACAATATATTTTTGGATCATTTGTGCTTTGATGTTTACGTTCTAATTCCCTCAGTCTCTCACATCTTTGTTCATACGCTTCCAGTTTAGTCTTATTTGCTTTTCCTGTTTCAACTATTAATTTACCCCTTAACACGGCTTTTAGTGCGTCCCATAGTATTGTTGGGTCCACTTCTTCATTGTCATTCTCTTGGATATATTCGTTTATGTTTATTTTTATTCTTTCTTTCATTTTCTCATCATTTAACAGTCCTACGTTAAGTTTCCATGTTGTTTGTCGTTTTCTATTGTTTAAATATATTTCCATGTATATAGGATTATGATCTGATATTTCTGCCCCTCCAATCCAACAATTTCTCACCCTGTGTCTGTCACCTTCATTCATAAGGAAGTAATCTATTCTAGAGTGTACTTTATGGACTGCTGAATAATGTGTATAGTCTTTTTCGAGTGGGTGTAGGTCCCTCCATATGTCTACCATACCCATTTCTGCCAGTGAGGTTCTTATGAACTTTGTTACATGTTTTTTTGTCTTCTTAACACTTGTTGTGTCAACTTCATGATCCATGACAGCATTTAAGTCTCCTCCACAAATTAGGACTCCTTCACTGTGTGTTGCTATGAGATCAAACAGATGTTGAAAAAAACCCTTGTCACTTTCTGGTGGGGCATAGATGTTCACTAATGTAATCTGCATACCATCTATTCTTCCCTTTATTATTACATACCTGCCTTCTTTATCCTGGATTTCCTGTTCATTTTCAAATTGTATTTTGTTTGAGATTAGTATCATAACCCCCCTTTTAGCTCCTCCCTTAAATGAACTGTAGTAGGAGTTCTTATAGCCAAATCTCTTTAGTTTCACATGTTCTGTCTTGCTCAAATGTGTCTCTTGCATAAATATAATTTCAGCTTTTTCCTTCTTGAATTTTCTTATTATTCTTTCCCTTTTAACAGGTGAGTTCAGACCATTCACGTTTAGTGTCATTATCTTAAGATTTTTACCCATATTCATGTTTTTCCATTTTTTTAACTTGTGCTCCTAGCCCCTTTAACAACAAAAATAACACATATTTATATAAAAACACATTAAAAAATCTCGACCTCCGTACTTTGGGCCTTTCTTCTGCCCACTGGTCCCTGTTGGTGGGTGGGGGGTTTGTCTTCACAGAGTGAAGGGCCCTCCTTAGACTTCTAATTACTATCAAAGTAATAGTCATAAGTCTAGAAATGTCCAACAAATATCACTTAAACCTCTCCTAGCCGTCTGTTTCTCTTTTACCTTGTCTTCTTGGCCTTCATTTCTTCTGTGCCTTTCTTAATCTTTGTTATGATCTAGGCTTTCAGTTGAAAGCCTTGTAGCTTGTCCTGGGCCCGCTGCTCTACGTCTCTCCCCCTTCTTCCGCTGTTCACTCGTCTCCACTCCGGCTGTCGTGATGCGTTCAGGGCCGTCGCTGCTCCAGCCGTTTCCTCCGGCACGCTCACCTCAAGGCCCCGCTCCATCATATCCCGCGCTGCCTCTCCGGCCGTGTTGTAGGTTCTTGTGCCGTCCTCCCAATGAATCCTCATTTTCGTTAGCGGCGTTTGGGATCTAATTTTTTTCTCTTTCAGCGTTTTTTTAATGTTGGCATATTTCTTCCGCTGCTGCACAATTTCTGTCGGGTAGTCATGATCAAAGAATACCTGTTTGTCGCCAATTCGTATCTTTTTTTTCCATGCTTGCGTCAGGATTCTTTCCTTTATGTCATATTTCACAAAGTTTACCACAACTGACCTGGGTGTAGCGTTTGTTTTCGGGTTCTGTGCCGGTGTTCTGTGCGCCCGTTGAATCTGCAGATCCGTTTCTTCGGGCAGTTCCAGTTCTTTTTTTAAGAACTGATCCATGAATTTTGTCATCGAGTTGCCTTCAATGCCCTCCGGAATTCCAAAGATGCACATATTGCTTCGTCTGGATCTGCTCTCCAAGTCGTTTATTTTCTCCTGCATCCTCTGCGTTTGCGTCGTCAGGGTCTGTAGTTGTTCGTTTGCCTCGCTTTTCCAATCTTCCAGCTCTGATATTCGAGCCTGCGCTTCTGTCATACACGCCCGCTGGGAGCGCAGCTCCTCCATGTTTTCTGTTAACTTACGCTCCATTTCTCTTCGGAGGTCCATAATTTCCTCCTAAATCTCTTTTTTCAGATCCTCCTTAAGAGCCGCTAAGTCCTGCTGTAGCTGCCGCTTGAATTCTCTTAACTCTTTACCCAAACTGGCGATGCCAGTGTTCATGTTTTCGAGTCTGGCGTCCTCCATTTTCTCTGCTGTAGACACCTCGTTTTTTGGGGCTTCACGTTCAGCGGTTTTTCCTGCGTTGTTGGAGAGGAATTCTTCAATTTTACCCTGTTTTTGTCCTTGTGCCCGGTTCCTTCGTGTTTTCATCCCTTAGTTTATTGATCCGCTTATGTCGAGTTGGCCATTTACCGATGATTTTTAATCCGGCTAGGGAGAGCTCTCTGTTTAAGCATTATGTCTCTCCGCCATCTTCCCGGAAGTCCCCTGTGCCGCTCCTTTTAACCCGAATGGAATGCGCAGGAACTCGAATAGACCGAACGGAGTTATTACCGCTGTTTTGGGTACGTCCTCCGCACGCACTGGGACTTGGTGGTTACCGCGGACCAGGTCTATTTTAGAAAAAATGAGTGCTCCGGCGAGGTGAACGGAAAAATCCTGTATGTGGGGAATTGGGTAGCGGTCGGGCGCTGTGGCATTGTTCAACCTGCGGAAATCACCGCACGATCCCTCAGCCTTAGGGACCATGTGTAGCGGGGATGCCCATGGGCTGTTTGATCGCCTGATGATGCCCAACCTTTCCAGGTTGGCAAACTCCTCGCGCGCTATGGCCAGTTTAGCTGCGTCCAAGCACCGAGGTCTTGCAAAAACGGGCGGCCCGGTGGTGGTGATAAAGTGCTCCACCCCGTGTTTAGCAATGGCCGCTGAAAACGTCGGGACCGTGAGTGCTGGGAACTGAGTGAGCAGTGTGTGGAACTTACCGTCTGTAGCTGTGACGTTGGCTTGTGCTGTTGGCCGGGTCACTCGAGCTATACAGGGGAGAGAATCAAAGGACAGTGCATTAACCAGGCGCCTGTTAGCAACATCAACCAGTAAACCATGTGCACACAGAAAATCAACCCCCAGGATATGGTAATTCAGTGCTGCTATGACAAAAGTCCACTCATATGTACGGCCGTGTAGAGATGAGATCAGTGTCCTCTCACCAAAGGTCTTAATATCCGAGCCGTTTGCTGCCAACATCTCGGGGCCGCTAGGTCCTGCCAGCCGGTCGGCGTAGGTCAGCAGGATGAAGCTCTTCTGGGCTCCGGTGTCCACGAGGAAACTCCTCCCCGAGCGTGCATCCGTCAAGTAGAGCAGCTTGTTCTCTTCACCGAGGGTCGCAGCTGCTACCAACCACAGGCCTCGGCGTTTTCCTGAGCGCTTGAATTGGCACGGTGGCGCACATCTGCGTGTGTTCTCTCCAAAGCGGCGGTGGTAGAAGAAGAGCGTGTCTCTCTGGTGCTCCTTGGCCCCCGCTGCTGCTACCGTCGGTGGCTCCTCGCCTCCTCTGGTCGTCTTGCTGGGCTCCGCCGCTGCCGCGTTGACTGTGATCGCCCTGGTGGTGAGGATGATCTGGTCTGCCTCCTGGGCTAGCGCACGGTAGTCGCGCGTGGCCAGCAACGGCGAATTGGCCAGAACCGCTCTCACCACTGTTGGAAGGTTCCAGAGGAAGAGGTGGGCAAACAGAAAGTGCCCGTCGTCCGTGCCCATTAACGCCAGCATCTTCTCAATCAGGTCTACGGCCGAACCATCTCCTCACTCGGCCTGTGTCAGGAGCCTCTCCGCTCTCTCACAGTCCGAGAGCGTGTAGCGCCGGGTCAGCGCAGCCTTGAGCGCCTCGTATTTGTTGCTGGCTGGAGGCTGATTGAGCAGGCTTGCTACCTGCTGAGCTGTGTGGGCGTCCAGTGCTGCGACCACATGGTAGAATCTGGTGTCGTCTGCCGTTACTCCCCGGAGGGCGAACTGAGCCTCGGTGAGGTGGAAGCAAGAGCGCGGGTTTGCTGCCAGAAATCATGTAGCTTGACTGAAACCGCACACGCGTGGCTGGGGGTTCCAGTCCGGGCTGTCTGTGGGATGGCTGCCGCCTCGCTGGAGCTTCCTGACCGGGCCGGCTCCAGGGTTCTTGCCTCGTGTTCCATAATACGTCTTGGGTCACCAGTGTGGAGTGTGTGAATTAAGAGGCTGACTCATGGCAGACGGTTTATTACACACTTCACATCTCTCAAGCACAGAACAGACTGACTCATTTCAGCAGGCACTCTCTTTTTACCCAAATCTCTCCTCACAAGTTTCATGGCATTTCTCCACACACAACATGACATTTGCATTACCCTGCATTCAACCCCCTACGTCCTTGACTCCTTCCTGCTATCTCGCCAGGAACCTCCTGAGCATTGTTCTCCCATGCTTATCTACTGTCTCTTGTCTGAGATGCTAAATAATCTGACTCCCCCAAGGTGCTACAATGGTACCCTTAACTTAATATTTTGTTGCACAACCTTTTGAGGCAATCACTGCAATCAAACGATTTCTGTAACTGTCAATGAGACTTCTGCACCTCTCAGCAGGTAGCACCTCTCAGCCCACTCCTCATGAGCAAACTGCTCCAGTTGTCTCAGGTTTGAAGGGTGCCTTCTCCAGACGGCATGTTTCAGCTCCTTCCACAGATGTTCAATAGGATTTAGATCAGGGCTCATAGAAGGCCACTTTAGAATAGTCCAATGTTTCGCTCTTAGCCATTCTTGGGTGTTTTTAGCTGTGTGTTTTGGGTCATTATCCTGTTGCAAGACCCATGACCTGCGACTGAGACCAAGCTGTCTGACACTGGGTAGCACATTTCTCTCTAGAATACCTTGATAGTCTTGAGATTTCATTGTACCCTGCACAGATTCAAGACACCCTGTGCCAGATGCAGCAAAGCATCCCCAGAACAAAACAGAACCGCCTCCATATTTCACAGTAGGGACAATGTTCTTTTCTTGGTATGCTTCATTTTTGGGTCTGAGAACATAGAGCTGATGTGCCTTGCCAAAAAGTTCCAGTTTTGTCTCGTCTGTCCATAGGACATTCTCCCAGAAGCTTTGTGGCTTGTCAATATGCAGTTTGGCAAATTACAGTCTGGCTTTTTTAGGATTTGTTTTCAACAGTGGTGTCCTCCTTGGTCGTCTCCCATGAAGTCCACTTTGGCTCAAACAACGACGGATGGTGTGATCTGACACTGATGTACCTTGACCTTGGAGTTCACCATGAATGTGTTTAGAGGTTCTTCTGGGCTCTTTTGTTACCATTCGTATTAGCCGTCTCCTCCTGTGGCCACGTCCAGGGAGGTTGGCTATAGTCCCGTGGATCTTAAATTTCTAGATAATATGTGCAACTGTAGTCACAGGAACATCAAGCTGCTTGGAGATGGTCTTATAGCCTTTACCTTTAACATGCTTGTCTATAATTCTCTTTCTAATCTCCTGAGACAACTCTCTCCTTTGCTTCCTCTGGTCCATGTTCAATGTGGTACACACCATGTCAACAAACAGCACAGTGACTACTTGTCACCCTTTAAATAGGCCAACTGACTGATTACAAGTTTGTAGACACCTGTGATGTTAATTAGAGGACACATCTTGGTTGAACATGTCCCTATGGTCACATTATTTTCATCTTTTCTAGGGGTACTGTGGAGAGCGTGAAATGAAGACGCTGAATTTATTTCTCAATTCAGGTTTATTAACAATCACGTGTCTCCAACATCTTCTCAAACAGAAAAGAGAACGAACTTCCCACATCTCCCCTTTTTATACCCGGGACATCAGAGTACAGAATCACATTGTCACTCACTCCCCAGAGACAATACATCACCCCCCAAGGTCCTCTCTTCTCCACTCAAACCCTGGTGGTCAGGAAGTCTTCTCAGAGCCATTTCTAAAGACACATTTCACACCCTCCTGTCATCCCCAGGAGGTCCAGACATATTGTTCCTTCTAAGACGTGAGGTAACAGTGATATACATATGCAGCCTAAGCATCTCAAAAGTAATATACATATGCAGCTTAAGCATCTCAAATATGTGTGCCACATAACCCCCCCCAAACGTCAAAGATGAAACAATACAACATAGTCTAGACAGCATGATAAAATCACAAACATCAGTACATATGCTGTCTGGGCTTCAACCTTCTTCCGAACTTGCTGTAGGCGGGCTTCGCCACTCCCGTGGCACCATCCTGCAGTGAATCTGCTATCTGAGGATGAGAACTGTTAGTCAATCCCTGAGAGGGCTCTGGGGCCTGCTCCCTGGGGGGTCTGCCGCGTCGAGGAGCCCTCGCCACTTGCACAGTTTCACCAGCCATCACAAAAGCAGGTTTAAGTCTGTCTATAGAAATTGTTTCCCTCCTGTCCCCTAAATCTAGCAAAAAATGCTTATCACCTGTTTCCAGCACTCTACATGGGCCGTCATAAGGTGGTCGCAGGGTTGGGCGCTGAGCCTCGTGCCTGACAAAAACAAACTCGGCATTTTTTAAAGATTTATGTACAAAAACACGCGGAAAAGTGTGATGAACGGGGCCCGGAAGCATGTCCGCTCCCGTGTCGTTCAGTGACCGCTGAGCAGGGGGACGCTCTGGCGCCGGGTTATCAGGAAGAAACTCCCCTCGCAGCCGGAGTGGTTGCGCAAACACCAACTTGGCTGGGGAGGCTTTTAAATCCTCTTTAGGTGCAGAACACAACCCTAATAAAACCCATGGTAGTCTGTTTACCCAATTTGCATCCGTCAGCGACGCTCTGAGGGCTGCTTTCAATGACCTATGAAAACGCTGGCATAAACCATTAGCCTGGGGGTGGTACGCGGTAGTGCGGTGGATTGTTATCCCCAGGCTTTGGGCCATCGCTGACCAAAGCTCAGAAACAAATTGAGGCCCCCTGTCGGACGTAATATCCGACGGGACCCCAAAACGCGCTACCCAAGCCGTTAAAAACATGCGGGCCACCTCTGCGGCTGTGGTTGATGCCAGTGGGACCACTTCAGGCCAACGCGTGGTGCGGTCCACCATTGTCAAAAGATGCGTGCACCCTTGCGACGAGGGTAGGGGGCCTTTAGGTCGACATGCACATGATCGAACCTCTTGGCCGGAATGTGAAACAGCTCTAAGGGGGCTTTCGTGTGTTTGTGTATTTTGGTCTGCTGGCAAGCCATGCAGGCTCTTGCCCACTCCTTAACGTGCTTGCGCAGGCTCAGCCAAACAAACTTCTCTCCTACCATTTTTACGGACGCGCGCACCCCCAGGTGCGCCAGAGAGTGAGTCGAGTCAAAAACACGGCGGCGCCACGCGGCCGGCACTACCAGACGCGGTCGTCCTGTAGAGACATCGCAGATTAGGGGGGGCATACCATTTTGCAGCCTCCTGCTCTCCAGCCTTAACCCTGTTGGTCCAGACTGGAGCGCGCACACGTCCGCGTCGCTACCTTGATCCGCAGCCATGGCTGCGTAATCTATCCCCATGTGGACTGGGGCCGCGTACGCTTCCGCGCTGCTATTTTGCTCTGCGGCCGTGGTAGTATAATCTACCTCTGCGCGGACTGGAGCAGTTACAGCGTGAGAGAGGCAGTCTGCCACCACATTAAGTTTACCCGCTACGTGTTGAATATCAGTAGTAAATTCTGAAATTGCAGCCAGCTGCCTCTGCTGCCGGCCCGACCATGGTTCCGAAACTTTGGCCATCGCAAAAGTGAGCGGTTTGTGGTCGACAAATGCGGTGAAACGCCGACCTTCCAGCCAGAACTGGAAGTGACAAATGGCTAAGTGGAGCGCTAACAACTCCCTGTCGAACGCGCTGTATTTTCGCTCGGCCTCGCGCAAGGTCCTGCTGAAAAAGGCCAACGGCTGCCAAGCCCCGGGAACCTGTTGCTCCACTACCGCCCCTAGGGCCACGTCTGACGCATCAGTGGTGAGCGCTATGCGGGCCGTTGGGTCTGGGTGAGCCAACAACGCAGCGTCCGCAAGGGCTTTTTTTACCTCCGAGAATGCGCGCTCCCGCTCCAGGGACCATTCGATTGCATTTGAGGGTTTTTGTTTTTTAAGCGCGGCATACAATGGTTGCATGAGCTGCGCTGCGCGGGGGAGGAAACGGTTATAAAAATTCACCATTCCCAAAAACTTCTGTAGTGCTTTGACCGTTTGTGGCTGGGGAAAATCTGCTACTGTGCGCACTTTGTCCGGCAGCGGAACTGCTCACTCTGGGTTGACGCGGTGCCCCAAAAAATCAATCTGCGCCACCCCGAACTGGTACTTCGCTGGGTTGATTATTAACCCGTGCTCCCCCAACCTCCGGAAAACTGCCATGAGGTGCTTTTCGTGTTCGTCTTCGGACGCGCTGGCTACCAAAATGTCGTCCAGGTAGACGAACACAAAAGGGAGATCGCGTAACACCGCATCCATCATGCGCTGGAAAGTTTGCGCGGCGCCTTTAAGACCAAACGGCATGCGCAAAAACTCAAAAAGTCCGAATGGAGTTATTACCGCTGTTTTGGGAATGTCCTCAGCGCATACTGGCACTTGATGATAACCGCGGACTAAGTCTGTTTTAGAAAAAATGCACTCCCCTGCCAGATGAACCGAAAAATCCTGAATATGGGGGATTGGGTAGTGGTCGTGCGCTGTGGCATTGTTCAACCTGCGAAAATCACCGCAAGGTCGCCACGAGCCGTCAGCCTTAGGGACCATGTGGAGCGGGGAAGCCCATGGGCTGTTTGAACGCCGAATGATGCCCAACCTTTCCAGGTTGGCAAACTCCTCGCGCGCTATGGTCAGTTTAGCTGCATCCAAGCGCCGAGCTTTTGCAAAAACGGGGGGACCAGCGGTAGTGATAAAGTGCTCCACCCCGTGTTTAGCAACGGCTGCTGAAAAAGTAGGAACTGTTAGTGCTGGAAACTGAGTGAGGAGTGTGTGAAACTTACCGCCTGCTGTGGCGACGTTGGCTTGTGCCGTGGGCGGGGACACTCGAGCTGCACAAGGGATAGAGTAAAACGAGAGTGCATTAACCAAGCGTCTATTGGGGAGATCAACCAACAACCCATGTGAGCACAGAAAATCAGCACCTAACATGTTGAAACTCACCGCCGCTATAATAAAGGTCCACTCATATGTGCGGCCGTGCAGGGACAGAAGTAGGGTCCTTTTACCGAAGGTCTTAATGCTTGAGCCGTTCGCCGCTGATGCTCCGTGACTCCCGGGGCCCGCCAGCCAGTCAGCATAGGTTGGCATGATGAAACTCACTTGGGAGCCTGTGTCCACGAGGAATTGCCTCCCAGAACGCACATCCGTCAGGTAGAGCAGCTTGTTCTGTTCACCGAGGGCCGCAGCTGCTACCGACTCCCGGTCCTGGAGTTTCCCGAGCTCTGGAACTGACACGGCGGTATACACTTGCGTGCCCTCTCTGCGACGCGACGATGGTAAAAACAGAGGTCGTCTCCTCCGCGGTGTCGGGGCTTCGCCGCAGCCGTTGTTGGTGTATCTGCCTCCGTCGCCTCTGGCCCTTTGCCGTTCCCGGTCGTCGCGCCGAGATCTGCCGCTGCTTCGGTGGCCGTGTGCCGTCCGCTGGCGTTGAGGATCCGCTGCGCCTCCTGGGCTAGCGCGCGGAAGTCCCGCTGGGTCACAAACTGGGAGCCCGCCAGGGTCGCCCTCGTCTGCGACAGTAGAGTTCTCAGGAAGATGTGAGTGAAGAGGAAATCATCGTTGTCTGAGCCTCTCAGCTTCAGCATGTCTTCCATCAGGTCAACAGGCGTGCTTTCTCCCAAGTCGTGCAGGGCCAGGAGTCTCTCAGCTGTCTCCTGAGCCGAGGGAGTGAAACGCTGGATGAGGGCAGCTTTCAACCCGCCGTATTTGTCGCCAGCGGGTGGGCGCTGCACCAGGCTCCACACATGTCGAGCTGTGCGGCTGTCGAGTTTGGCGATGACGTGGTAGAACTTTGTGTCATCTGCTGTTATTCCCCCGAGAGCGAACTGGGCTTTGGCCAGGAGGAACCATGAGTCCGGTTTGTCCTGCCAGAATTCTGGTACCTTGACTGAGACTGCGCTTGCCCGGTTGGTCCCTGGCGAGTCTGGTTCGGGGGAATTGTCTCTGCCCATTATACGTCTTAAGGTCACCAGTGTGGAGAGCGTGAAATGAAGAGGCTGAATTTATTTCTCAATTCAGGTTTATTAACATTCACGTGTCTCCAACATCTTCTCAAACAGAAAAGAGAACAAACTTCCCACATCTCCCCTTTTTATACCCGGACATCAGAGTACAGAATCACATTGTCACTCACTCCCCAGAGACAATACATCACCCCCCAAGGTCCTCTCTTCTTCACCCAAACCCTGGTGGTCAGGAAGTCTTCTCAGAGCCATTTCTAAAGACACATTTCACACCCTCCTGTCATCCCCAGGAGGTCCAGACATATTGTTCCTTCTAAGACGTGAGGTAACAGTGATATACATATGCAGCTTAAGCATCTGAAATATGTGTACCACAGGTACCATCATTTTTGTCCAGGCCTGTTTCATGAGTTTGTTTTTTAAAATAATTCTGTTGAACCACAATTTAAAAGCATTGACTGATTTTCATTGGTTAATTTTCATAGAATTTTTATTTATTACCACTTTTGTCAGATTCAAGTTATTTCTGTGACCATTGTGGGCTTTTCTTTCATTAACAGACGGGTACCAACAATTTTGTCCACGTCTGTATATTTAGTATTGATATTTGCCAGTAGTTTTCACAATATTCTTTGTTTTTACCTTCCTTGGGTATAACAGCAATGATGGCCTCTTTCTTGGGGGGGGGGGGGGGGGTATTTCATTATATGATGCTAATAAAAGGGTGTTTACCATCCTACAGAGAAACCATCACTTCCTGGGGCCTTATTTGGTTTAATTTTTTAATTGCATTTTCTAATTCTTTTTCTGTAATCTATGAACATATTGCATTTTGTGAGTTGCCTATTACCGGTAGGTCTGTTGAGTCTAAATTTGTTTTAATTGTCATCTGCAGCTGTGGGCTGGGAGTAAAGATTTTTATAGTATTCTTCAAATGAATTTTCTATCTCTTCTGGTGTTATTTTCTATCTTTTCTGGTGTTATGTTTCCCGTTTAAGGGCATAATTACAGACTCAGGCGCAGGAGCACGGTTTACCAGGTTTATTATAAATAAGAACTGCACAAGGGCAGTAAAAACAAAAGGCAAGCCGAGGCCTAAACAAAACTTAGGAGGTGAGGAGGTAGAATCCAAAGCATCCAGGATAGACGGGAGATAACGTCCATCCCCCGTCTATCCCCTGACTGCTGCAATATAACATAAAAGGTGGCAGTTTAAATCCACAAGCTAATGATTATGAAATGATAAACAGCTGGTCTGAATTAACACAAGTAAAAGGCAAATCAGAAGCATGAGCAGGAAACAAAACCCTAAGACAATAAAACTACAAAGAAACAAAACCAGAAGTACTTCCTAATAAAAGCACATAAATTACGTAAAAAATGAATCTAGGAAACAAAGTCACACTAACAATAGAATAACAAAAAATAAGATTGAAAGATGAACTGAAATAATTTAAGGTGTGGACATAATCTGAGATTATGTCCAGAACATGACAGTGCTCGACCCTCCCCCCCACCTCCCCAAGGGCGGATCCAGACACCCCAAAACAAAACAGAAATCTGGACCCAGACGGACATGGAGATGGGCTAGGACGTAACCCAGCCTCAACATGTACCACCAGGCCCAGGTGGAAGGGAGGAGGACACGGAGGTGGGCTAGAACATAACCCTGCCCTCAATGTGTACCTCTGAACCTGGGTGGAGGGCATGGAGGTAAGCTAGAGCGTAGCTCATCTTCAGCGTGCACCTTCAACCCAAGGGGGTGGGGGAATCACGGAGAGATGACCTGGACAGGCGACCTTGGGTGAGGGAGATGAGTCATCTTCAGCTGAGGAAGGATGCCCCGCCCTCCAACCACAGGGGAGGACCCTGGGATGATGACCATTAGCAAGGGTCCTGGGGTAACAACCTCCGGTGAAGAGCCAGATCCATCAACCTCGGAATGAGTGGAGGAAAGGAGGTTGGTGTAGTTTTTGGTCCTCCTTCATATATGTTTGTTTTAGATATCTAATTTTCTTTTCAACTTTTTTTCAACTTTTATTTTTTTTTCTACCAACATCGGATCATTTAGCATGCTAAGATTTAGTTGTGCTCTTTATCCTTCTATTGGAAGTGGATTTTTTAACCAGATTGTTTCAGAGTAAGAGGAGGCCCGAGGAGTGGAGAAGTGTTTTGGTACCAATTTTCAAGAACAAAGGTGATGCTCAGAGCTGTAGTAACTACAGAGACATAAAGTTGATCAGCCACACTATGCAGATATGGGAAAGAGTTATTGAAGCCATGTTAAAAGGAGAGGTGACAATCAGTGAGCAGCAGTACGGTTTTATGCCAAGAATACTTCAGATGCAATGTTTCATCTTTTAATTTTTAAAAAATCTCTGAGAAAGGCTAGAACGAGTTATTATTCTGTATTAATAGAAGAGAACAAGAATAATCCCAGGTTTCTTTTCAGCACTGTAGCCAGGCTGACAAAGAGTCAGGACTCTGTCAATCCTAGCATTCCCTTAGAGCTTACTAGTCAGGACTTTATGAACTTTTTCAATAATAAAATTTCATCTATCAGAGATAAAATCAGTCAGATTCTTCCCACCGTTAACTTAAATACAGTAACTGCTACAACTCCTTCAATTGATATGTTTGGATCAGTTTACTCCTATTGACCTTTTAGAGTTAGACAAAATAGTTTCCTCATCCAAGCCTTCAACTTGTCTTTTAGACCGTATTCCTACCAGGTTATTTAAAGAAGTCTTCCCATTTATTGGTAGCTTTATTCTTCAAATAATCAATTTTTCATTAACTTTAGGCCATGTACCGCAGGCCAGAGAGGAAGTAGAGAGCGCCAACTGACGCGATTATCTGTAATTAGCGCCGCCATTTTGTTTTAGTGTAACTGGGCGCCCAGTGTCCCCGGTCAGTGTCATGACTGTATTGTGTTCTGCAGGCTTTGCTGCAAATTTAGCACAGTTTCTGTGACTTTTAAGCGCCTGTTAATTATATATGGTAGATATTGTGAACTTGTGAGGTGCAATACAATACATAAAAGAGAAATATACTAAGATTATATATATAGAAATTATACGATTGGGTGCCAATAGCCATTGAATAGGAGTGTTAGATCACTTTGACTGTTTGACAGCTCATGTCACATGTGTCAGGAAAGATGCACCCCCCCTCAATAAATAAATAAAAATTTATTTTTTTACCTTCAGCCTGAATTGGCCGACTGGTATTGCTATCACTTTGTTTTTTAACCAATATTAATTTTAAATAATCATGTTAATCTTTTTTTTCAGCTTTTTTTTTAGCAATAACTAACATGATAAGTTTTGATAACTGGCAGTCCATTGCAAATGAATGTGTCAAAAGTACTCAAAACAGACCATTTCGACTTCCGGTCTGGACGCCATGGTGATAGCAACCTAACGCTGAAACTCCCAGACCCCAATCCAAGGAAAACATCTTCAAAATCAGACCTAACGGATTTTTGGAAGATTAAAAATCAAAAGACAATAACACCATGCCTAACCAAAAGCAGAGGAAACTGACATTCCCCAGGTCAGGACGCACAGCGACCGCAGAATCTGAACCGGAGGACCTCCGTTCAGAAGACGAGGACCTGGGCCTAGCTAACAAAAGGATTAGCTTGAAATCGCTATTTGACGAATTACGACCATTTCGGGCCGAATTTCTTGAATTCAGAGAGGATCTAAAAAGGACAAACAGCAGAATGGACCAGGCCGAAAACCGAATCTTGGAAGCTGAAGAAAGAGTAAAAGTGCTTGGCTTGAAGATTCTGTGCTGGATTTACACAGAAAACAGTCAAGGCTAGAGGCTAAGCTAACCGACCAAGAAGGAAGACAGAGACAAGATAACATCAGAATTCACGGTCTGAAAGAAGGAGCTGAAGATAGTTTCAACACAATGGCGGAATGCGTGGAATCCTTATTGAGAGAGAAGTTGGATATTCCACAAACCACCGATTTGAAGATAGAAAAGGCCCATCGTACATTAGCCGCTAAGCCAGCGCCGGAAGCGCCCCCACGTTCTGTGGTGGTGAGATTCGCCAATTTCAAACAGCGGGCTTGGCAGAAAAAAGGATTTATGCATCATGAGAGAAAAGTCTTCGTGGAGCACGATTACGCCCCTGAGGTTCTTAAAAAGCGACGGGAATATAACGACGCCAAAAAGGTTCTACGGGAACAGAATCTACGCTTTCAGACGCCATTTCCAGCGAAGTTAAGGGTCTTTTACGGTGAAGAGTCATGTCTCTACAATTCAGCGGAAGAAACAACAACTGACATGGCAAGAAGAGGACTTCCGGTAACGGTGTTTAAACCCGCAGCGAATCTGAGCGAGAAAATCAGAGCTCAAACGTGGTCCACTCAGAGACCTTCAAAATCCACGGGCCAGCAGCGGGAAACCCAGCCCCAGAGCTACAAAGATAAGCTTTCCAGTTCCAGGAAGGAATAGCGACCTTTTTGTCTTTTTTTTTTTCTTTTCAGTCACTCTGCACTTCCACCCCCCCTCCTACAAGGTAACAAACATTAAAGGAGATGCAGAATCAGCATGTGGTAAAACCTTTCATGGAGCAGTTTTAGCATTAGAAACAAATGTCTTCTTAATTTAAAGGGGGAAAAAAAAAAATCATGTTAAAATAGAAACGTAACAATGACCCACATGTTCTCTCCACACTAACAAATACTGTATTAGAGTGAATGTTTGCTGGGATGGGGGTGGGAGGGTGCACACAATCTCATAGGGTATAGGCATAAAAAAAAAAAAAATAAAAAAAAAAAAAAATCATTACAAATTCGGATTGGGATCTGAAATTCACGTTAAAAACATGGGACAACTTAAGGCACTTTTCCACAAGTATCACCTTAGCTTTACTTACTTTTACTTTACTCAGTTTCTCGCTCTTTCCACAGTACCCTACACGCTTTAACCGATACGATTTTCGTGCCAGTTTAGGGGCAGGGGACAAGCGAGAAAAAGCGAGGTGTGATTTTTCGTCAATCGACTGCTAGCCGCTGATTGGTCAGCGCGTAACGTCACAGAGAGCGTCCGTTTTCAGTTTTCTGTTGAAGCTGCACGACCACCATTTGTAATCGGTCACGGAGTGAATATGATATTAATAGAGACAGCGTTGTAGGTTAGGTTTTGCGGAAATCTACACCATGGTCCAACGAAGAGGTGCGGGGTTTTCTCTGCTTGCTGGCAGATCCACAGTCAGAAGAGTGATCCGGACCCTACAGATGACTGCGCAGAATAGAACCGTACTACTGACAAGCTGAATACGACGTTGAGAGAACCATCCATGGTGAGTGATTTGTAATATTGTGCATCTGTTTGCTTATTTATCCTGTTGGTGGTAAGCTCACTTTTGAGCCATACAGCCACGTTCTGTGCTGGCTAACTCGTTGTAGCTAACGAATTTTGGCTAGTAGCTAGATAATACCAACTGTTGATTCGCGCTTGTTTTCTCCTAAATATTCGCTTGTGAGAACAAAAGATGAAATATATCAATCCTGGTTATAGTCCTGGTTTTTGTTTTGTATTGCACTTGGTGCTGCGCATTAAATTGTGTGCAATTTAATGCCGTTTTTTTGCTGGCTAACTCGTTTTAGCTAACGAGTTTTGGCTAGTAGCTAGATAATACCCACTGTTGATTCACGCTTGTTTTCTCCTAAACATTTGCTTGTAAGAGCAATACGATGAAATATATCAATCCTGGTTATAGTCCTGGTTTTTGTTTTGCATTAAATTGTGTGCAATTTAATGCTAGAATGTGTTTCCACATGCCAGGGGTTAGCTTCCCTGTTTATATTGGATACTGGTGAGACCACAGGAGCCGAAATCTCAACAATATAAAAGTGCTTTTTCAAACCAGTGATTTATAAAGTCATTCATATAATTTTCTAAAGCGTCAGAAAGAGAAATCCATATATTATATCATTCATTACACAGACCATGATATATTTCAAGCATTTATTTATTTTAATTTGGGTGATTATGGCTTATAGCCCCTGAAAACCCCAAATTCCATTTGGCAAAAAATTAGAATATTACATAAACTTTAAAAAATAGTTTTTAAATAGAAATGTGGGCCGATGAGGTGTTGGTTAATATGGGCTGTAGCCATAATCATCAATATTAAAATAAACACTTTCAATATATCACTGTCCCTGTAATGAATCTATATATGGGTTTCACTTTCTGAAATGAGTGACAAAAATATTGAACTTTTTCATGATATTCTAATTTTTGAGATGTGCCTGTATAAGTGTTGAACTTGCTTGAAAAAACTAAACACCATCCATTTCTGTCGTTCGTCTAGGCAGGAGGGAATCAGCCGCTCAACAACGGACATCGCCACTGTGGAAAGTACTGAAATCCTTTGCTTTTATAGGTAAGTGTCAAAACCAAATTAGCACAATTTCCACTTAATGTAAAAGGGACTGAACTGAGATTTATTTGATTGTGTGAGTATTAATTACAGAATAACTGAAAAAGACTGGCGCATCAACTGTAAAATAAACCACTTGTTAATGTATTTGTCAGATCACTTGTGTGATCCTTTGTGAGTTATGTTCATAACTGTATCTTTTGGGGAATGGCAGTTGTTCAGTCATCAATATAGTTTAGTTTATATGTGTAGTTTATACTCTATCATCAATAAAGTCATGCAGTAACAGGACACATTACAAATATTTGAGACCCATTGTCGTGCTTCCTTTTATATTTTAGCAATGCAAGTACAAAACACCACCCACACTTGAAGCCAGTGCAAGAAGAGACACTTTTACATTCCAGACAAACTTTTATTGATAAAAACTCCATATTTTGACTGAGCGACTCCATAATCTGTGATGCACACCTTCAGTTAAAGTACTAGATTCCATTCCACTGAATGTATTAATTCATTCTGATTGCTGAGGCCACAGTAAAAGCAGATGACTTTAAATGCAACCCAGCCCTTGTAAAATCGACTTTACATCAGTGCAGCTATATGAAAATTGTGGTTAAATACAACAACGAAGTACTTTATTGTCACATTGGAATCGGAATCGCTGCTGTTTGGTTTTTCTTTTGAATTCTTGGATGGAATATGGGTGGGCAATATAAGCTGCATCTTCAGCCATCACCCATTTCAGATAACCTATGTTGAACTGTGTAATCAGAGGAGTTATTGTTTAATTCGACCTTATTAAATTTTTTTCCCCCTTTGTTATATTATTGTATTTTCTTTAAATCTATCCAAAATAAAGATTCATTCATTCACATTCCACCACTGGCTTTTAGTAACAAGTGTATTTCCCAAATATGTTTTAAACTTCATTTATTTAACCTCCACACATTTCTGTCTTTTGTCTAGGCAAGAGGGAAACGATCGATCCACCCCAAACTGGACCTTGCGTCACTATTTACAGAAATGCAGGCCTAAGATCTGCTGATCTGAGACCAGTGTGAGCTGCACAACCAGCTGCTGAGTGACCCAGTCTGACAGTTTGAGTTTTGCACATTCTGAATAATCTGGAATTTGCTGCTGATTGTAATAAACAATTTAGTGACTTATGTGTTTGCATCATGATTTCTATTTTTGTCTTTTAATACACTTGTGGGAAAAGAGTCAATAGTACAAACCATTAATGGGTGACCTTGAAAATAATGACTCATTTTTAAGACATTTATGTCACATGGTGGTAACCTTCACATATAAAAAAGAGACATCTGCAAAAACTTCAGAGGTTTGTCAGTGCAATACTACATGAATGCATGTATAGTACATTGTTGATGCAGAGAATATATATTTCTACAGTATATGTATAGAGTAAATCAAGCATTTTCCATGTAACCTTGTGACTGCATTATTTTAATTGCTTTTAATGCTAGATCAAGTTTGTTTTGGCCTAAAATGCATCATAACTGTCAAATACATGTTATTATACCGAACTCAGTAATGTTTACTTTTGAATATACATTTTGTGGCTAATATAGTTATTAACCTGGCGATCAAGTTGTGTCAGCTGATCATTTTTTGCTATGACAACATCTCAGACTCAGTGCAGCTGAAGCAGGTACGTCCATGATGTCTCAACAGTCCAGGATTTTCACGCAGATCAGAGCAATTTTTTTTCCCACAATATTTTTTTTTACAAACAGCACACACAGTCAGACACTAACACAAAAGTAATTAAAAAACTAAACAATAAAATGACAAAAAAAGGTTAAAAAACAGAAACCATTAACAAAAACAAGTCAACAATGTTTCTCTGTTTAGGTAATCTATTACATTAGAATACATAATATACATTCACCAGCTTGGAATTTGCAAGGTCCACACATATCATTCACCTTCTTCAGAAGTTACGTTTACTTAATTTACATAATCAATGAAAGGTCTCCATATATTCTCAAACACATTTCCTTTGATTTCAGTATGTATGTTATTCTTTCTAGTGGAAACCAAAAGTGAGTTGGTTGTAGTCATTTTTCTAAGGTGTTTTGACGTGTAATTACCCATCCCTGAACACATATGCCTTATAATTATCAAGAGATGGGAAAATGATACTCAAATGACACTCAACATGCAAAATGGTGCTACAGTTGGATTGCCTTTAAAATTTTTAAAGTTATTTTGTAAGTAAAAGTGGGCTAGGATTAACTGGAAATATAACAAGTTTCCACATACAGTATAATTCCAAGGTCAATTGGCAATTCAATCAAACCAAAAAGGAGTTGTTCAGCTGCTGCATTTTTCTGCAGTCATTTTCTACGGTGTTTTAGCGTGTAATTTCCCATCCCTGAACACATATCCCTTAAAAAGAACTATCAATGGGAAAATGATACACAAAAACAAGAATTTTACTACAGTTGAATTGGCTTTTTTTTAAAGTAATTTAAATTATTTTGTACGTAAAATAGGGCTATGATTAATTGGAAATATAACAAGTATCCACATATAAGTTCTTCATATAAGTCATAAGGAAGTTCTGCAACCACTGTGTGCTTGAGAAGCTGGGGACAACATTCTCCCACCACTGCGAGCTACGGTTTACTGCCCAGGTCCATGGTCTGCAGCGTTGATTTTGCAACAACGCAGCCAACTAGAACACACACACAGCATACATATTAATACTGATAACCTGGCGACATCAAAATGCTGTACACAACAATGACATGATGATAAAATGACAATAGAAAGCATTAAATTACCAAAAACTTTTTCCTCGTGTGCTTGATGTGCCTGATATGCTGGGTAATTAAGCTCTCTGCTTCATATTCCCCAATGGCAACAACGAGTCTCTGGTACTGCTCCAACGTGTGTTCTCTCAATGCACGTCGTCTTCTCCTGTAAAAATCTCTTCTCCGCTTAAAAACATTCATTGTGTTCAAAAGCCGGAGAAGAACCAATGTGGAAATCCTCCGCTCGTAATCCGCCATTTTCTTTGTTGTGAAGACGTCGGTCGCCGGAGATGACGTCAGCAGAGTATGGGGCCGCCTCAATCCCGCCCACTACAGAGTTTACGCGGCTTTACAGGGTTGTAATGGGTCAACAACCCAGGGAGAAAGAAGTAGTGGAGAATCGAAACAAGTAAAAAGAAACTGTGACTATGGAAAAGAGCCTACAGGGTAAGAGAGGGCCCTCAACACGTAACAGAGTTTGAGAAATTTCCCTCAGAGCCTACACTCCATCAGGGCTCTTACAGGGTCTTTAAAGAGACCCCAGCTCAGGAAGTTTTTTTTGACAGTTTTTTGTTTTAAAGTTTCGTACATTATGTTCTTAATGTTCTTTCAGTTTCTGAGTAGCAAAAAGAGGGCCACCACCCTGTTATACTAATAAGAAAATACAATGGAGAAACAGGGTGTAACCAAAATAGCCTCATATAATGTAAAAGGGATCCTGAATCAGTTAAAAGATCCAAGATTCTACGCAAAATGAAAAAGACAAAGCAGAAATAATATTTTTACAAGAAACCCACCTAACAGACGTGGAACACACTAAACTCAATAGACAAGGGTTTAAAATGATCTCTTCATCTTCATATAAATCAGGGAGGAGGAGGGGAGTAGCGACATTGATATCAACCAAATTACATTTGAAAAAAAATCAGAACACAAAGATAAAGAAGGGAGGTACAGTTTGGTAACTGGGCGGATAGAGGGAGAAGATATCACCCTGCTGAATATATATGAACCACCAGGGGCTAAATGGAAATTTTATAAAAATGTATTCGACCTAATGATAACTAAAGCCCAAGGTTTAGTGATATGTGGTGGAGACTTCAGTCTAAGACTGAATCCATACTGGGATGCAACAGGTAATTCTTCACATCAAAATAACACCCAAAATAGGAATACTCGGATGCTACTAAAAGAAATGGGAATCTGTGACGTATGGAGGGAATTCACCCCCAATGTAAAAGATTATACTTTTTATTCAACGCCACATTCATCTTACTCAAGGATTGATTACTTTTTTATGTTTAATAGAGACATTGGAAGAGTAAACAACATGTAAAATAGGACTGATGGATCTCTCTGACCACAGTCCGATCTATATGGACTTAAACATCCAAAAATACACAAATAATACATTTTCCTGGAGGTTGAATTCAAATGTCCTGAAAGGACCACTGAAAGATGAATTGGAATCAGATATTCTCAGATATTTGGAAGAAAACGATAATGGAGAAGTATCCCCCTTTAATACTGTGGGATGCGTGCAAAGCTGTAATAAGGGGAAAAATTATTGCAAAACTGGCAACCCAAAAGAAACTGAGACAAGAAAAACCTAATACACTAGCGTCAGAACTCAAGAACCTAGAAAAAGAACACAAAGGACAACACTCATTCTAATGGCTCGCTCAAGATTAAAGAAATTAAAAATCAAAATAAATGAGATCTACACAATAGAAATCCAGAAGAAACTTACATTTCTGAAACAAAAACACGATGAAGCCAGGCAGTAAATCGGCAAAATTACTAGCCCTATAAATTGAGGGAAACAAACAAACAGAAAGAGCAATCTACAAAATCAGAGACCAGTATCAAAGGAAATAAAATTCAGAATTGCAGGATATTCTTAAACGCTTCGAGAATTACTACAAGAACTTATACTCCTACAAAAACATAAAATGCATCCGAGGACATTCCTAAACACATTAAAACCTTCCCCAACTTACGGAATCACAAAATAAAACCCTACTGTCGAGAAATACAACCTAAAGAATTGGATAAAGCAATTATGAAACTTAAAGCTAACAAATCCCCAGGAGCAGATGGCTATACAGCAGAATGGTACAAAACCTTTAAACAGCAACTATCTCCTCCTGAAAACATTTAACTACGTCCTCCACACAGGGGAAATCCCCCCCTCCTGGAGAGAAGGGGTCATTGCAGTTATACCTAAACCTGAAAAGGATAAACTAGAATGCCTCCAACTACAGACCAATCAGTGTATTAAATCAGGACTATAAGCTTTTTACCACTATCCTTGCCAAAAGGTTAGAAAACATACTGACAGACTTAATTCACTTAGACCAAACAGGTTTTATAAGACAAAGACAGACACAAGACAACATTCGACGCACTTTACACATTCATCATAAA